>PVIA01003619.1:0-162470 GCA_004024845.1 Tonatia bakeri | reverse complement strand
CTCCCCTCCCCGCCCCTCCCCTTCTCTCTCCTTCCCTCCTCTCCTGGGTTCATCTTCCTCTACCCACAAGGGAGGCTGGAGTTCCTTGAAGCTCTGTTCTTGGCCTTCCACGGCCCCTTGGTGTGCCCCCTCCAGGCGGGATCTCACCCACAAAGGCTCCAGGGTTTCAGCCAGGCACCTGTGCTCCCTTCTGCCAGTTGTGCTAATGAAGGCAGGCTGCTGGAACTGTTGCTTTCCTGATGTGTCTTCTGAAAGCCAAACACGGTCTGTACAGGGCACTTCCGGGGTACCACCACGCAGCTCAGCATAATCTGTGGGTGCTTCCCCGGGGGATGCCTGGACCGGGAGTGCAGCTCCCACCTTCTGCACCCCTCACCATGGGCCGGGGAGGGGGCAGGCGGGGACTTCCTTGGCTTCTCATCTGCTCTGCACCGGCTGGCTGGGCCTTCTGGGAGCCCAGGGATCCTCTGTGTCCACCTGTATGTTGTAGAGAGTAGATGAGTGTGTACGTGAGCTCCTGGCTCACAGGGTGCTTGGCCAAGGTCAGCTCTCTTGTCCTCATATGTGATGAACAAGGGCCTACCTCTCTCCTATGCATTTCAGCATCTCAGCTGGTGTCCGGTGTTTCCCTCACAGCTGGTGGCCTCAAGGCCAACTGTGAAATAAGCTGCTTTGCTCTTGAGTCTTGGGCCGTGCCTCCAGGGTGACATGCTGCATCCAAGGTCGGAAGAACCGTGACAGGGCTGCTGGTTCTTGATTTTTGAGGAGCCGAGAGGACTCCCTGGACTCTTCCCAGCTTGGCCATGTTGCCATGGGATTGAGTAAGAGCAGGAAAACAAAGATATTCTCAAGGCTACAGAGAAGAACCTGGCTCACAGAAGACCCTCATGGGAAGAGAATCTGCTTCTGGGGCCTCCCACCCCCAGACTTGAAGTGGTCGAGAGGTGGGCTGAGCGGCAATCACCCATCACAAATCTCACTGACAGTGGGGCACTGTCCACGTCCCCTGGGAGACATGTCTTCTGCCTGCCATGAATGGGCCTCTGTTGAAGGGCAAGTTGGTATCAAAATGCAGAGGCACTGGAGAGTGCCTTTCCTCGGGGCAGCCTGCGGGGACAGCGTGTCTGGCCCTGGCTGAGGTTCCTGGGCAGGACCAGGGACTCGTGTCTCCGTCCTCTCACAGCCAGCGTTTTGCAGACGTGGGAGCAGAAGTCCAGGTCACGGCCACGTCAAGCCCCTGAAAGGGAGAGCCACACTGTTCAGAACCAACTGGAGTTGTTTCAGGTTCTTTTCCATCCACAGCATTGGTTGTTTGTCAGTAAAAGTGGGTGCGTGTTAGTGGAGAGATATTCGTACGTCCCTGTTGCACCCACATTTCTCGAGACAGCCGAAAGGTAGAGGCAGCTCAGGTGTCCGTCGGGGCACCAAGAGCATGGCGTAGACGTGCGACAGAACATGGCCTCATCTGGAACCGGCAGGAGCTCTGACGCCTGCCACGGCGTGGAGGAAAACTGTGCCGTGTGAACTGAGCCACTGTCGCCAAAGGACAGATGCTGTGTGATTCCCCTTCCCAGGGGACCCAGATCAGTCACACTCAGCGAAATGGAAAGTGAGGCGGTGGTGACCAGCACTGGGGCGGGGACACAGGGAGTGGTCGTGGACTGGGTGCCGAGTCCGGTTTCTCCAGGCGGCAAGCTGTCTGGGGGTGGACGGCGGTGACAGTCCAAGGCAGCATTAGCACTCTCCCTTCCACCGCACTGCCCACGCGCAGCAGCAAGACAGTGCGTTGATGAGACAGCATGGTTGGGTTCACCGCCTGCTTTGCGGAGGCAAAGCCCGAGGGCCTGCGAGCACAGTGCCCCACCCAAATCCGGAGGTGCACTCCAAGCATTGGCTGGCCCTGCAGGGCAGTCTGGCCCTGACACTGAGTGACCGTGACCTCTCTGTAAGGCCAGAGAGTTAGAAAGGAATCTGACGGGAGGACATCTTTCACCTCTTTGCTGTAGCGTGCCTTCCAAGGTGTTAAGGGTCTCACACCTGGCAAAGATGAACTTAGAAAACATGAGATGATAGGGCCCAGTCGGAAAAGGCTACCTACGGTGTGATTCCAGCCACCTGACATGCTGGACAAGGCGAGTCTGCAGAGACAGTAACAGACCCAGGGTGGCCGGAGCTCGGCGGGAGGGAGGGCTGAGGGGGCGGAGCTCCAAGGGTGTTCAGGGCAGTGAACTCTGCATGACGCCATAGTGGTGGGCGCATGTTGTTACCCATTTATCCCAGCCCACAGAACAGACAACGCCGAGAGTGAACCTTAGCATGAGCAGTGGGCTTTGGGTGACGAGTCTGTGCCCCTCGGTGGGGCGCTGTCAGCTGTGACAAGTGCACCGCTCTCCTGGGGCAGGCCGTGTGTACTGGGGACAGGGGCCTTGGGACGCTCCGCTTGAGTTTGCTACAAACCTAAAACTGCTTTACAAATGGTCTTATTAATCATGTGTGGGCGGGGGGCCGGGGGAGCAGGAAATAATCTCGGGTGATAATTGCTGATGCTGAGTGAAGGGTGCCTGGGTCTTGTGCCGCCTACTGCCGAATGTGATGGACATCGTCCTTGACACAATCTAAAGGCAACGGATTTACACATGCCGTGGCGGCCACGCTGACTGGCCCTGGTCTCAGTCGCCTCTGCCCTTCTACGGACGTGCGTTTCTGGCTCTCCAGACTTCTGCTTCCTTCTCTGTAAAATATTAGCTCGTTCATACCCTCCACGCTTGTGAGCACGAAGTATCATGAGTTCTGTGAAGTGACAGTGGTACGGGTACCACTCGAGGCATCCAGCACATGCTCCTGAGCAAATAGCAGGGCGAGGGCCAGCCACGTGGGAGGAGATGGGGGAGCTGTGGCCACGCCCCAGCCCCTCTCGGGGGTTCTTACCCTCAGCCCTTGGGTGCTCAGGGGCCGCAAGCACGGGGTGGGGGGCAGCAGTCAGTTTAGACAGAGTCTGCATGTGTTCGGCGTGAGTCAGACCCGCAGACCAGGGCCCAGGGGGTCTCTGCCCAGGAGGGAGACCCCACAGCGAGGACAGCAGGGCCAGCCCGAGCAGTGCTCCCCGGCGGCCATCCGTGTTCCCGGGGCTCACCCTGGCCGAGCCCGCCTCCCCCAGGCCCCACTTTCTGTCATTTCCCCCCCAAAGCTCCACTGCAGGAAGTGGCTGGTCCACTTGGGTCACAGCCTTGACAGAGAGCCACTCGGCCACATGTGGGGTGGGCTCGAAGAGCCTGCAGCCGAAGGGAAGCCTTCCTGTGTCATGAGGCAACATTCTCTGCGTCTCCTTCCTCACTCCACCTTAAGCTGCTTCTCCTTCCCAGCATTCCTGAATTGTGCGGAAATCATTTTAAGGTCAAGTTCCAGCTACTATTCCTTGACCCAAAGGATAGAATGTCACTTTTAATTTGTTCCTTTCTTCCCACCCACTTAAGGCAAAACATTTTATTAAAAGATGCATTCCCCCCCAAAGTGACTCTTGTTTTAATGCCAGAGGTATTTAAATGCCCTCCTATTGAACTATGCAATCTAGTTATGTAACTTAAAGTCAAGTTTAAGAAAAGGGATCAAAGAAAAACTACCTTTAGCAGTTGAGAAATGGGGCTTTGTACTCCCTGAAGTTCAGGGCCTCTCTGGCTGTCTTCCCCTGTAGCAATGTGGCACCTCATTGTCTGGGTTTATTGGCAGCAAACACGGACTAACAGAGCTGCTCACAGTGCCTGAGGCTCCGTGGGGATCGAGTCACTCCAGTGACTGTCGTTGCCCTGCAGCCCGATCATTAAACTGGTTCCTGAGTAGCTTCCGCGGCTCAGTTCCCCCCACTCAGTCAAGAGACAGCGATTTAGGGCCAGGCTGCTGCTCTGCACATGGAGCTTCACAGTAGGCAGGTCTGGGGGCGGGTCTCCCACGTGGTTTTTACTGGCCTTTCTACACGAGACAGTGGGGACGCGGGCCAAGGGGCAAGGCTGGCAGGACCTCGAGTGTAAACCGCTGTGCGGGGGAAGGTGAGGTGCCCCATCCACACGGAGCCTCCACCAGCCCCATCTGTCTCCAAACCGTGTGCAGAAATGTGGGGTCTGTGGGGCGTCTGCTGTCTGCAAGTGCTACACAACATTTCCTACAATGTCGGCAGAGGTCCTGGTGTTCAGGTGATTTTGTGTGATACGGCGTTATCTCTTTCTTACCTTTAATCTCCAAGTTTGAAAAGAAGACCCTTGGATCCACATTCAGGGGAGCTGAGAGGCCCCACAGTTTAGTACTTTCATTTCTTGTTTGAAAATAGGAGAATCTCAATAAGTTGAGCAACTCTCTGAAGGTCCTATAGCTAACTGATTGTGTGGACATAAAGCGATGGGTGGGTGGGTGGGTGGGTGGATGGATGGATGGGTGGATGGATAGATAGATGTATGGATGGATGTGGAAAGAACTGGATGAAGACTGTGCACATGCGCACGCCCTTGTAGACAACAGCTAACCTCGTGTCTGGCGCCGCCAGGAGCTGCAGCTCGGGGCAGCTTGCTGTGGTTTGTCACTCTGGTAGAAGAGAAGGAAATCGGGAAAACAGCCTAGGTTTGGCTCGCTGGTTTTTTAACTGCGTGAGCTTTGGGAATGAACTCGGTCTCGTGTGGACGCAGAATTCTTTAAAATGGGTGACGTGGCAGGTTGATGAAGCAGGTGCTCTGACCTCCTGGAGAAGGCCTCAGTCCCCGAGGAGGGGAGGGGATGCTCCCGCCACCAAGCCCTTAGTAACCCCGTCTGCAGTGACCTGCCTCGGATAATGTGAATGACCTGGAGACAGGCTCGATATCTTTTTAGGGTGACGAAATTTGCCTGTGGTTTTCACTACATTGTTTATTCTTGTGTTTGGTTTTATCGTCTGAATTTATCAAATGTTGAGATGATAAATACATCCTTCTGTAGATTAAAAATGATTGAAAAGTACTCTATTAGATATGAACTTAGCCTTTTTCTTAATCATTTTGGCCCCGGGGGCAGCATCTCTGGAAGCATGTAATTCTCACATCATTAGCCTTGTGTTTTAGAAATGACATGGGTCTCCTGTCTGGGAATGTGACTTCCGTGGTTTGGTTTGCAGAGTGAGTGACTGACCTTTTCCATGAGTCCCTCGCTCTTCTGGGTAGACACCAACCACGTCTCTGTGTCTGGTTCCCTGCCATCTGCCTCCCACCGTCTCCATCTCCTACAAGCGTCTCGTTCTCCCGTGGGACGCTCTGAATGTTCCATGTGATCTCTGTTCATTGTGTCCTGATGCTGATGTACTATAGTGCTGAGTGCAGAGAGCAAAGAAAGACTTGGAGTGGTGGAGGGCAGTTTTTCTCCCTCCACCGGCAGGGCTCAGGGTGTGCCCACTTGTTTGTTTTTATTTTGTTTGGCCGGTGGGAGTCTCTGGCCACACTGATGATTCTGAGAGACCTGTCGGTGTGGCTATCAACCAAAGTTCCCTAGATCAGAACATTTTGGAATAGGCACAGTGGTGAGGGGTTCTTTTAGATGCTTTGGGGAGTTCTGGTGGGCAAAAGGCTGAACCAGCCCCAGAGAGGGATTAGAGAATGAGAGGACTGGCTCTGGGGGTGGAGAGGAGGTTGAGGGGACAGTGCCCGGCCATGGATGTCAACTGCCTAAAGAGAAATTTGGTTCAGAAGAACCCCAAAAGAGCAGCACATCACAGTGGAAAACCTACTCAAAATGTAAGGACTCCATGGAGAGCCAAGGGCTACCAAGTGTTCTGGCATCTCTGAGCCCTCTGATTTGAGTCAAGGCCTGATCTTCTGGACCAGTTCACTTATCCTTCATCCTTACATCCCTCATCCATCCATCCATCCATCCATCCATTTATCTATCCATCTACCCATTCCTTATCCATCCATTCATCCATTAGTCCATCCATCCATCCATCTATCCATCACCCATCCCTAATCCATTCAGCCATCCATTCATTTATCTAACCATCCATTCATACATATATTCATGCATCCATCCATCCATCTACCCATCATGCACCCCTCTTCCATTCATTCATCCATTCATTTATCCATCCATCCATCCACCCACCCACCTTCCCACCCACCCATCCATGTACCCATTTGTTCATTCCTGTGGCTATGGCTAACAGGCATTAGCACAAGTGAGGTGCTGACTGGCATAGCAGGCATGTGGGGAGACAGGCCAACAGGATCATTTGGGACTAGTCTGGAGGGCCTCCCTGCCCTTGAACCCAACTCCAATGGTGCTCAGCACAGACAGAGCCCCCAGCAAGGCAGAGGCCAGCCCACTCATATCCCCCCTTCCCTCTCATCACCTCCGAATGAAAAGGGCTAGACCCTGAGTTGTGCGGAGTGAAGTCTGGACCCTTCATTCAGAACAGTAAGGCCTCCTGCCCCCAGTGGCCTGGCCTGGCTCATGACCCAGCCTAGCTTTTGACCCCGTTCACACTCCCCTCTGACTGAAGGTAGATAGCACACAGATGCTCCCAATGCCATTTCCCTAGGCATTTCCCTAGGCATTTCCCTAGTTAGCCATGTGTTCAGGTTAACTCATTTATGGCAGCAGGTGCCAGATATTCTTACCGAGAGAACCCTCTGTTTAGGTTTCTCTGGACCTTATTAGATCACTGACGTGCCGCCCGGGGACTTGGGGTGTGGCTGAGCCTGGGATCCCATCTCGTGGGCACCGTGGGCTGTGGCTTGCATGTCGGGGCAGTTCTGTGGCATGGTTTTGAACGTGGAGCTGGTGTTTTGTCTCACCTCTGCCTGACATGTCGATTGCGGTGTTAATTCGCCCTTCTTTTTTTCCTTTTCCCTGCCCAACGGCCATTCTGTGTTTTTTGGTTTTTATCCCAGCTTTTTAAAATGCTGAAGAGTGAATCTAAACAATGGAATCTCTCTCAGGTCCTGTGCCTGCTTTTGTGGTCAGTTCATTAAAAAGTGGTTGATCAGCCTCTGTATTATTCCGGTGTGGCATATTTTTTGGAAGTCATTTGAGAAATATCTTTATTTAACTAGCTGAAACTGTTCCAGCGCTTAATGAGGAGCAGCATATCGCAACCGCTTGAGTGGTATCTTGAGGCAAAATAATTACCCTGTAATAATAACACATGTTCTCACAAATGTGTTCTTATCGCGGCGGGCCGGAGAGGGGTCTTCCTTAAAGCCCCGGGGGACCCTAGGGTGCTCTCGTGAGCAGCCACATTCTAAAACTGAAGGAAAGAGTGAGGACAAAAAATGCGTTGTGGCCATAAACCTGGTGCTTTTGTGCTGCAGGAGAGCGTACTGTTGTAGGGACAGGCAGTTGTCCTGGAGTTCCCCCCCACCCCATCACTGGGGCAGGGAAGGGCTCTGGTGGCTGGGTTCAATGCAGAGCTGTCTGACGCGGTCGCCAAGGGCCCAGTGGACCGGCCAGGCCATGTCCCCTTTGGCCATGCGTGCCGTGCGTCTGAGGGCTGGCTGAACGGGATGGGGGGACCCCACCTGAGGCTGGAGGGCTGATCAGAGTTCCCAGGTGTTATTGTTTTAGTGTTTTCATCTTGGCCCTGAGTTCATATTTTGGGAGGATGCCCTAAATGCCCCTTGCTTAGCCGTTTTCACTAAATGAGCAAACTCAGCAGGGAGAGCTGTTTCTCAAATGTAACCAACCAGGCATGTCCTGTGTTTGCAGAATCCAGCCGCCCTCTGGCTGGTGGAGGCTGCCACCCAGTCTGTGCGCTTGGCGAATGAACACGGCCAGGATCCCCAGGGTCCTCGATCCACAGTCACTATCATGCCAGCTCCTCCTTTCTGGGTACATTTAGTGTCCCCAGAGAAGAATTCGGGTGGCTCCGTCCACAGGACTCTTCAGGGATGGAGGAGGCAAACCTGACCACGGGCCATTTGTCGCACCGGTTCGGGTCCCGGCCCCCACGGCTCAGTCTCTCAATGAGAGTGCTGCAAACCCCTCTCTGAGCCGTCCACACCCGCAGTGTGAGAGGGATGCAGTGACATGGGATACAGCAGCCAGCCATGGTGGGAGGCAGTGATGGAGATCTGCTTTTTCTTTTAAAGATTTATTTTTATTTTATTTTTGAGAGGAGAAAGAAGAGAGAAAGAAAGGGAGAGCAACATCAATGTGTGGTTGCCTCTTGTGCGCCCCCTACTGGGGGACCTGGCCTGCAACCCAGCCATGTGCCTAGGCTAGGAATCGAACCTGTGGCCCTTTGGTTTGGAGGCCGGCACTCAATCCAGTGAGCCACACCAGCCAGCATGGGAGACCTTCTTAAAACCCCTTCCTCCCTCCTCCTAAGCTACCTGGCCACCCGTGGCCAGGGACGGGGGCCTCTCAGGCACGAGTGGCTAAGGGGAGCACATTGTCAGAGAGCATGGTCCTAGCGTGTCACCTGGGTTCCCCGTGCTCTGGCTGCCTCCTGCTGCCTGGATGGAGGCAGGTGATGGACGCCCTTTGTTGTCGGTGAGCTCATGCTCATTCCTTTGCCCCCTGCCTTCGCGCAGAGAGAGAGGGGTCACGTGAAAAGGAGGGTCTGGACTGAGCTGTTACTGCCAGCCCATTCCAGGGCAATAAAACAAAGTGCGGGGAACAAGCTGCTGGGAGCGAGGTTCTCCGGAGTCATTTATGACAGTTCGGATTGCGCCCTTCATCACAGACCAGCACCAGTCAAGGTTTGGACATGGGTGACATTTTGCTCTGGGTGCTTCAGAGTGTACATTATCAGTGAATCAGCCGGTGTTCCTGCCAGAGCTCTTGTTAAATCACACTCATAGCTATTAAAGGCTTTCAAAAATGTTATTTAAACAAGTAAACAGTGACCGAAATTGGCATTTGAAGTATAGGACAAACAGTGCCGAGATAAGATATCCTGTGCGTGCTCGAGCACTTTCAACGCCCAACTCTGAGAGGCCGGCTCAGCAGAGACCAGCTTACTCGTGTAACAGGAAGACCTGTGACTTGAGAAAAGGACTTCATTTGCACGTTTTTAAAATTAGGGGTTTTTTTAGTGATACTTTTCCTGCGTTGCTTTCAGACATCCTTATTTTGGTCTGTGTCTTTGATTTGGCATGTGCTAATTTCCTTGATTAATTTGGAGAATGGCTGCATATAATCATCTGGGTTTTTAAGGGCAAAACCTCGCCGCTTTCACAGAACCTGGAGAGGGCACTTCCCAGACAGCCTCGGACCAGATCTCACTGAAATGCCAAGCCGACACAGGTGCCAGAGCCCGAGTGTGTAATTACGCGATTCTGTCTTGATCTTGCAGAGTCTTCCTGCGAGCGATTAATCAGTATGCAGATATGCTGAACAAAAAATTTCTGGATCAAGCCAACTTCGAGCTGCAGGTAAGAGGAGAGGTGTGCGTGACCTTGGTTGGGAAATCGTGTTAAAACAAATTGCTCATCTGAGCCAATATCGTTTATTTCTAATCCTCGGCCTTAATCGGTCTCCCCTGCAAGGTGTGGGAACAGCGTGTACAATATGTACTATCGAACCTGAGCGCTGAAAATTGTGCCTTCGGGGTATTTCCTGAAGCTAACAAAGAAGGTGATGGAGCCGCTTCAAAGAGAAAGAACTAAATCAGTGACAAGCAGGCGCTCAGAGCAGCCCCTGCTTCTCAGTTAGTGTGGCTGCCAGGGTTTTCTCAGACGCCTCTGATGCGGGGGAGGCGTAGCGGGTTTGCGTGGCAGAGCAGAGCTCAGCTCACTTTCAGAACTCAGTGCCCCCTGCTGTGTTCTCTCTGGCTTTGTCCTGCCATGGCGGCCTTGGCCAGGCAGAAAACTGTAACCCGTCCCCCTGGGTTTGGGTTGGCTGGCTCACCAGTTCCGTTCCGGCCCTGCGTCTGCAGTGTTTGTGGTCCGTGCACACATGTGTGTGCACACACGTGCGTGTGCAGGCGAGTGTGTGGTAAGGGTGGGTCTTGCCTGGCATGACTTACTATGTGACATTCCTGGCCTCCAGTCCATTGTATTCTATGTGGATATGCTTCTGCTAGTAACCATTTGGTCATCATTGTTACTTAGTTTCATTCACCGAAGTTTGCAAATGAAAAAGCACCCACAAGCAAGTGGCCTGTCAGTTTCCCGGGCAGGATCCCTCACAGAGAGGAACCTGAGGAATTTCTGTACACTCAGTGGGTGGTCCAGGTCAAAAACACAGTGTAGAAATAGCAGCTGGACCCCCACGGACGTTTTCCCTGGTGCGTTGCCTCTGGAAAATTGAGCGCTAAGCCATCCTATCAGATAGAGTCCTGAAGTGCCTATGCGCTTGTTCCTTTTAAACCATGAACAGTCTGTACTTCTTTTAAGTTTAAAATTTTGACTTTTACATGTTTTGCATGTCCAGTGTCAAATATGTGTATAATCAGAAAAAGCCGTAAGTTGTAGAAATGTGTGTCCTATTTGTTTAGTAAGGGCTCCTGTAGAGCTGACATTTATAAAGGTGCTCACGGCTGCCCGGCTCCACCAGGAAGACTCTGCCTGTAGTTCCCCTTTGCCCTTCCAGCTGCCCTACAAGGTAGGTTCCGTTGGAATTCCCATCTTACCTGTGAGGAACCGAGGCCCCGAGAGGTGAGCTGCTTCCCTGCGTAAGTGGCGGGGCTGGGTTTGCGCACGTGCCCGAAACCTCAGAGCCCACGCGCAGCCCTGAACCGCAGCCTAGTGAGCCGCTGGTCAGCAGCGGTCATGCAGCGAGCGTGGCGTTGACGCATTTCAGAAGTGTGCTGGGCGCATAAGGGTCCCAGAGTGGCTGAGACCCCACACAGAGCCGTTCAACTCCCCCACCTCTCCACCTTCTGGTTTTCAGCTCTGGAACAACTACTTTCACCTGGCGGTCGCTTTCCTCACACAAGAATCCTTGCAGCTGGAGAATTTCTCAAGCGCCAAGAGAGCCAAAATCCTTAACAAGTAAGTCCGCGTCCCGCCCCTAAACCTTGGGCCTCAGACTCAGCATAGTTTGGGCGACGTCTCTCAGCCAGCGCGGTACGAACTGCGATGCAATCACAGCGCAACGAGAGGGTGGTTCCCAGTTGTGGACCGGGTACCGTGTTCCCCACTCACCAGTGGGGTCAGGTGTAAAGGTGCAGGGCTGGTTCTGGCGGGTGCAGTCGGTGTGATGGAGACTATGAGCACCACCTGAATGGGAGTTTCGGGCGGTGATCGCTTCTGCTGCACTGCTCCACGCCATCCCACACGCGTCCACGTTACTGCTGAATCCCGCCGCACCGCGTCGGAAAGGGGAGCTTCGCACGAAGCTCTCAGCAGCCGCGCCACTGTTGAAGAGCTCCTGCAGGGTTCGAGGGGGCCAGGCTCCTTGTCTGCCCGGAGGACCATCCTCTTCCAGGAGGGAGGCCCAAGGGGCTCAACACGCCCTTGGATCCTCCGAGCAAACCCCTGGCTGACTGCCGGTCAGGTCGGAGGGAAGAAGAGGTCTCCTGCTCGGGTTTATTCTCAACCTGTGGGTGCCCTGGGGGCCTCAGCTGTGCTGATTTTGCACTTCCCAGGGTGCCCCTTGTCCAAGTGTTCTTGAGACAAGTTCTCAGATGGGCCCCTCACGGACCCCCGTGGGTCCCCGTTGGTCACAGCATGGCACCTCTGCAGTTTCCTGCTGGTTCCAGGCTTCACCGCCCTGGCCACTCCCTGAGGTCAGAGATTCCAGAGGGGACTCCAGGTGGCCACGGCTCACCTTTCTCGTGTTCTGTGTGGGCATCTTACTCTCGGCCTGGGCGAGGGCATGTTGTCCCGGGGGTCAGCCTCCATTCACCCACTTCTTAAGGAGCGAGTACTACGTGCTGATGCCATTCTGAGCACTCTGTGTGTGCTCTTCACATATAATCCTCCAGATAAAACCTGTCGGGGTCGCCTAGCATCGTTCCTCTCCAGAGGAGGAAGGTGAAGGCACGTGGCCAGTGTCACACGCGTCATTCTGACCCAGGCAGTTCAGGGTGCAGGATTCACCCCTGGGCCGATGCCGGAGCCTTAGATCCTTCCATCCACACTCACCTAAGTGAAGGCCAGCTTCCCCGGCACCTGCCCTCCAGGCATGCTCAGTGGAGGGGCTCCGGTCTGTCGGACACGGATGGCAACAGAGCTCGTGTTCAGAGGAGGGACACGCCCCACCCCTGCACGGAGTGGGCCCAGTGGGGCCCGGGACTGCCGGGAGGGTGTACTGAGCAGCAGCATCTCCTCAGAGCCAGCGTGGGTTTTCATTGCTGGCTCTGGCTGAAGAGACAGACTTCCAGGCGGCCCCTTCTGGGGACCGGCCAACAGGAATGCGGCCACTTTGCCTCGGGGCTTCTGTAGAGCTAGAGGTGGTGACGGGGTTGTTGCTGTCCTTGTGTGAACGCTGTCACGGTGAGAGACGTTAGCAGGAGAGACTGTCATAAGCGCACATGCTGAGAACCACGCGGAACAGCACGTCCACAGCCGCCCAGAGCCCGGGATCCTGCTTGTTCGCTCGCAAAAGGGAAGCCAGCTGCTGCAGGTGGCGTCACCTGTGCATGTCACCTGTGCAGGTGTGTGCAGGGCTCATGGTGCAGTGAGCGGAACCCATACCCAGCTCCAGCCGACGGCAGAGCACACCCAACCCTCCCTTAGAGACACTTGAGGGAGGAGTAAAGTTAAACCAAAATCCACCTTTAAAAAGCTGGCACCTCCTACGGGGCATTGAGAATAAAATCATTTGGTCAGGAGCTTTTGCCAGGCCAGGGCGGGGCAGCTCTGCCCTGCGTCCTTCCTCTTGTTGGCTGAGCACCTACAGGCTGAGCTGAAACATCAGTGAGTGCATTCACTGTGCAGGGCCGTGGCTGCCAAAGAAAACGCTTGCTTCCCGCAGAGCTCCATGGTTTCACAGGCTCCAAAGCCGAGGAAAATTAACCCGGCCGACCGATCTGCCCTCCAGAGCCGGCAGCGCTGGGACCGGGGCCTGGGGGTTCACCTGGGCGTGCCGTATTCGTGCCTGTGGAAGGACAGTTGACATACGACGTCGTGTTAGTTTCAGGTGTACAACATGATGGTTCCACACCGCAAAGTGGTCCCCACAGTCAGAAAATGCTTTATCTTGTAGGGACGGCTTTAAGATCGACTCTAACAGCTTTCCAGTTTGCAGCACTTTTTACTGATGATAGTCACCGTGCTGCAGGCCACGTCCCCCGACCTGTTTGCTCCATTTCTGGGGGTCTGTGCATCTGGACCCCTCACCCCTTTTACCCACACTCCAGACCCCTCTGCTCCCTGGCAACCACTGCTCTCCTCTGTATCTGTGACTTCGTTTGATTTGTTTTCGATTCCACATGCAGGTGAAATCACATGGCATTTCTCTCTCTCTCTGTCTCTCTCTCTCTCTGTCTGTCTCTCGGACCTGTTACGCTGAGCATAACTCCCTCAAGGTCCGTCCGTGGTGCTGCTGATGCCAAGGGCTCTCCATTTCACGGCTGAAGAGCCTCCCACTGTGTGCGTGCGGCGGGGGAGGAGGGTTTGCAGTCGTTGGGCAAGTGGTGCAGTGATGACTAAACAGTAACACAGGAACGAACCCTGTGTCTGGTGTGCTCACAACCACCAGCCGACGTTCGCCCTGCCCCGCGTACACTCCGCCTCCTCATCACTCCTTCCCGGTGGGCACCTGGGCGCCCCCAGATTGCAGCGACTCAGATAACGCTGCAGCCACCTTAGCGGTACATGTGTTTGCTTTCTGTTTTTGAATTAGTGTTTTCACTTTCTTCGGATAAATTCCAGCAGCGGAATTGCTGGACCATGTAGGAACCCTGTTTTTAATTTTTCTGAGGAACCTTCATACTGGCTTTCAAGGTGCTGTGCTAACACGCATTTCCACGAGGACCCCTTTCTCGCACATCCTCGCCAGCACTGTGTGTTTCTTGTGCTTTGGGAACAGGCGTCCTGACAGACGTGGGGCGCGGAATCTCATTGCGGCTTTGATGTGCATCCCCCATAGTCGGCGAGGTGAGCATCTTCTCATGTGCCTGTCAGCCGTCTCTATGCGTTCTATGGAAAAAGTCTCTACGTAGGTCCTCTGTCCGTTTTTTAATTGTTTTTTTTTGTTATTGAGCTATATGAGCTCTTTATATATTTTGCATATTAACCTCATATCAGATACATGATTTTTAAATATTTTCCCCTGTTCAGTAGGTTGTCTTTTTATTTTGTTGATGGTTTCCTTCCCTGTGCAGAAGCTTCTTGGGCTGATGGAGTCCCGCTTGTTTATTTCTGCTTTGCTGCCATTGCCTTTTGAGCCAGATCCCAAGAAATTATCTCAAGGGCGACATCAGAAAGCTTCCTGCCCGTGTTTTCTTCTGGGAGCTTTATTGTTTCCGACTGTCGGGTCCTTCGTGCTTCCTGCCACAGCGTAAGCACTTCAAGACCAACCTGCACACTTATTGCTAAATAGCAAAACCTGGTTAAGAAATAGTTGAAGACTTCTTACTCATACGCTTGAATTTTCTAAATGCATACCCAGTGTCTGGATGTTTTAATTTTTCTTTAACTGTGACAATAAAGAGAGAGTGCCCTGTTCTGCGCTCAGCCAGGCCACGGCCCTGTGCCTAGGACCAGGGTGACAAGGTTTGCCGTCTGGAGGGAGGTCGCTGTGCAAAGCAGCAGTGCCGGGGGGCTCAGTGCTGGCCAACTTCTCAGCAGCCCGCACGCAAGCTTGCAGGACTCAGCCTGGGGACCAGGGGGCCTCCGGGCAGTGGGCTCCAGGTTGAGGAGTTCACCAGGCTGGCTCACCAGAGCCAGCAGTCAACAAGCAGCCTGTCCCACAAGGGGACCCTGGGTCCCAGGGCTCCTGGCCCACCCTGCAGGGTGTTGAAAAGACGTTCTGGGCTGTTGATGTGAGTGCTGTGGCCTGGGGGGCAGGGCATGAGGTCCGGGGATACGGGACGTGGCCCCACGGTCTGAGCAAACAGCTGTGTGGGGACTCAGAGCACCACGGAGCATAACTCACAGGCTTGTGTTCTTTTGGAGGGAAGGCCCGTGGGGCCTGGCAGTGGAGCGATGCCAGACCCATCTAGTGGCCTCTGGTGGTCTCTATCCACATGAAGGGCTCCCTGTGAGAGCCCTCCCCAGTGCGTCCCCCGGCAGCCCGCAGCTGCTCACATCTGTCAAGGTGGCAGCAACGTGGCTCAAACGATAGAAAATCCCAGTATCGGCAGATCTGCCTGCTCATTCCCTCTTGTTAAGCCATTTGTCCTCCTGATGACCGAGGCTGGGGTGTGACTAGGATGGTCCTCCCGAAGACCTCCCCCAAAGCTGATGGGAATACCGATGTAGCAGAAGGAGCCTGCGCACCGAGAGCCGCATAGGTTGAACCCAGACCAAATGCAAGATTTGCCAATGAACCACAACATAAATAACCCCTAGGAACCAAAAGCGGTAATGAGAAAATTCAACTGACTCAACGCTCAGACATGGCGACCGAACGCTAAACTGGGCCTTGATGTCTTCCTCCCAGCACCCCGCCCACCCCCCAGTCCTTGACACTGTCAGAGCTCAGGCAGGCGGGGCCAGGTGCGAAGGGGTCGGCTCTGACAAGCACCCAGCTAGGTGAGTCTGGGATACAAGACCTCACACATCCTCACGTGGGACCTGTGGCTCCTGACCATGGACAAGTCATCTGCACTCAAGACCAGACTCCGTTCAGGAAGCAAAGAGGGCCGAGATTCAAGCCTCTTGCATATTCCAGTGTATAGGAGGGGCAGGGACCCAGGGAGATGGGCTCCGCCATGGCCCTGTGTCCAGCTCCTGCTGGAAGAGCTCAGCACCCCACGTGTGTCCCTGAAGCAGTGCTGCACTGGGCGTGATGCGACTCCACACGGTGTGGGGCCCGCCCCACCCTGTGTCTGAGGTTTATTCCGATGGGTCCCATCTGGGATCCCACCCCCCGCCCCCTCTCCCTCCATGCCTGTCCCATCCCTCTGCCCACACCCTGCCCAGCTCTGCCGTGCACCCCAGGACCCCACTCTGCTCTGCTCCCAGAGCCACCCTTGAGCGTTGCCTCCCTCTGTTCCCTTGTCCAGGTCTGACTCCCCGACAGTGCCATTGCCCCTCTGGTCTTGGTCCTGGGCCTTCCCATCCTGTTTTGTTCCTGGGATGGCATATTTCAAACTGGGCGTGTGGGCCCTTGACTGGGCCGGGACAGCACGTTCTCAGGCTCTTGTGCTGGTGTCTTAGAGCTATCTGCCATCTGTCACGATCCATACACACTAAGGGGCTGAGAGCAGCAGAAGTTTGCTGCCTCATGGTTACAGAGACCAGCCATCATCCTGAACACTAGGAGGGACCTCACTTTCCACTCACAAGACAGTGACTCTCACTGAGAAGCGTCAACCAGACATCGTGACACCCCGCCCCCGTCAGCGGAGAGGACTGTCCAGGGAGAGGCAGACGCCCCTCAGGTGGCTCCCGAGTGACGCAAACTGCAGCCAGTAAACCCACTGCAGTGGCACCTCCTGCACTGCATCTTCCTGAGTTGGGAGGTTCCCTCTGAAGGAGGGTCATCACCCGGCTGAGACAGGGGTCCAGCAAGGCCAGCAAGGCGCAGACACAGAGGGGGCTCAGCCTGGCGTCGGCTGCTCCTCCTCCCAGAGCCACTGTCCCAGGAATTGTTTGGCTGTGGAAGAGCATTTAAAGCTTCCACTTAGTCCATCAGGGACAGGCTGGCCCCTGTGACGGACCTCCTTGGGGCCTCTGGCCTCCTCTGAACACGTGGTGGCAGGGGCTGGGGATGTTTTACTCTCGCCCCCCACCCCCCACCATGCTGCCGTCCTGAATCGCCAGACGCCCTTCCCCAAGAAGTGATGCGTGTCCCAGGGCAGCGAGGACCTCACTCGCCGGCCTCTGGAGGAAAACCAAACTCCATCTGTGAGTCTGGGTTCACCTTCTCTGTCCTCTTACCCTGGCACAGACTGGGGCCACCAGCCTCCCAGGCAACACACAGCCAGTGCCCCAGCAGCAGCGGGGCCCCTGTGTCATTGCTCAGGAGCAAAATGGGGTTCGAAAAAAATGGCTCCACAGGCCTCGGAAGGACACACAACTTAGCATTGCTCAGGCCACACACGCTTGGGTGACTGGGGTGCCCCCTAGGCGTTGAAGGGCACTCTCCTATCACACACAAACTTGGAGTCGGTCCCTTTGCTGCTGGTGACAGTCCCCTGCGCAGGCTGCCCCTCTCTCCCTCGCCAAGTTCACCCGCACCCGCTTGCTCTGGTTGTCAGGCCCTGCTACGAGTGGACGTCTTCCTCCGAGGGCCTGCCTGTCTCCCTGTGGAGGGGCTGAGGCTCCTGTCCAGTTTCTCCTTCCGGGCGATGGCTGCTGCCCCTGAGGTCGACTTCCTTGCGGGAGCTGCCAGGGAGGTGGGTTTTGTGTCCCTGGTTGAGATGGTCACACCACCATTCCCCTCTCCTGCGTAGTGGGGGGCTGTAATGGGGGTTTCAGGCGCCGAGGCTTTTCTCACGAGGTGGCTGCAGGCTGTGGTTTTGGCCCACCAGCCAGAATCTGGCTTCAGAGCCACGATGTCCTCACCTGTGTATTCTCAGGCGACCTTGTCACATCAGCCGACGAGAGGGGGATCCGGACAGACTCCCCAACACAGCTGTGAAACCGTAATTCTGTACGATAATTTCACAAGTTATTATGTTTAATATAATCAGGCTTTTCCTTAGGCAATAAAGGAAAAAGTTAAATTGCTCCCAAACTAATAAAGGTTTATCTTCTGAAGCATCAAATTCTGTTTACTCCGAAAACACACACCTCACTTGCTGACCCACTGGGAGGAAAATTAGTGTTTGTTTTCCCCGATAAACAATGAAGTGGAGGGGATGGTGGTTGGCGTGTGTGTGTGCGAGCCCATCCTCACACTGACGGTGATGGAGGAGAACAGGACGTACTTGGTGGAGGTCCTTCTGTCCTGACTGAAGGCTCGGGGCATGATGTCCGCCAGGGACGCCACTTACCGTGAGCAGGGCGCAGGATGTTGGCAGTGTCCGTGGCGCGTGGACACTAACTTCATGCACGGAAAAACGGAAAACAAACTCCCCTTGGGTCACGCAGCCAGGTTCCCTTCTGCTCACGATTAGGGATTGAAGTGGCATCCCCTCCTTCCTCCCCACATCCACCCCACACCCTGCAGCGGGAGGAGGGCACTATGTGATCTGCGGCCACGGGTAAGTGAGCTTCCCTGCCAGGGTTCCCCTCCCTCCCTCCCCTGTGGTGTTTGTCACCGTGATGGACGACCGCCATTGCACTGACAGCTAACCCAAGTCAGGTTTTCTGATGCCCGCTGGAGTGACAGCGCTTTTCCTGTTTCCGATTGGCAGGTACGGAGACATGAGGAGACAGATCGGCTTCGAAATCAGGGACATGTGGTACAACCTCGGTGAGTAGCCACGCTCTCAGGCCATCGTGGGGAATGTTGGGACTCTGTATTGCATGATGATGTGACCCCGTGTGTCGGTGTGGGGCACCTGACAATTTTAATTGCTTCTGTCCTTTGGAGAAAAATTGCTCTTCTTTGCCGTAATTGTTTTCAGGAAGAGGAAGGAGACCAAGTGAAAGGAAGAAAACCCATTAGGTAGGGCACATAGAGGAAGCAGTGGGCACCGTTGGGTGACAGGTGGGCACAGCCTGGCCATGGGCCTCGTGCTCTGGGGCGGCATGGCTCACATGGCCTCCTTGCCCATGTGCCGGGCCACGGGGCTCACCCCACTGCCGTGTGAACCTTCACCACTTTCACAGACGCCGCCTCCTTCCACAGGGCCTGCTCACCTACTCAAAGCCCAACCCCGGGCTCCGGGACACTGCCACCAGGCAGTGGCCACGCACCGTGCTTGTGCAATTGTAGCAACGGGGGTATGTGAGTGTGTGAGGTAGGAAAGTAACGTAGGCGACCACCACTGTTGGCTGCCCCCTCAGCACTGCTCTGGTGCGTCAGGCAGGCGCGGGTGAGCAGCGTTCCCGTTTTCTTTGGTCTTGCAGCTTTCTCTCGTTTCCCTCTCAGTTTCTTCTTTGACCCATTGGTGGTTCAAGGGTATGCTTTTCATTTCCACTGTTTGTGAATTTTCTAAGTGTTCATCTGTTACTGATATCTAGTTTTATTTCAGTATAGTCAGAAAAGATACTGGGTATGATTTTAATCTCTTTAAATGGGTGAAGACTTGTTTTATAACCTAATATTTGATCTTCTCTGGAGAGTGTTCCTCACATACTGCGGGAAAAAGAATGTGTCTGCTGCTGCTGGCGGAATGCTCGTTTTACGTGTGTCTGTTCGGTCCTTTGCGTCTGTATTGTTGCCTTTGCTAGTGAAGAAAGATCTAAAAAACAACCTGACTTTACACTTCGAGTAACTAAAAAGAGAAGAAAAACTAAGCCCAAAGTTCGCAGAAGGAAGGAAATAATAAAGATTACAGCAGAAACAAATAAAATAGAAATACAGAAAAATTCAATAAAACTAAGAGTTGGGGTTTTTTTGAAAATACAAATAAAATTGACAAACCTTCAGCTAATTTATTAAGAAAAGAAGGAGAGACTGAAATAAAATTAGAAGTGAAAAGAGAGATTACAACTGATACCATAAAAATAACAACGTATCTGATAAAGAACAACTGCAAACAATAACGTGCCAACAAATTCGGTAGCCTAGGAGAAATGGATAAACGCCTAGAAACATACAACTCTCCACGACTGCATCTTGCAGAATTATAAAATCTGAACAGACTGACTAGGAGTAAGGAGATCGAATCAGCTTTCAGAAGCTTCCCGACAGAAAGCCAAGACCTGATGGCTTCACTGCTGAGTTTGACCCAACATTTAAAGAAGAATTAACTCCAGTCCTTCTCAAACTTGCCCCAAAAAATTGAAGAGGCGAGGACACTCCCAAACTCATTTTATGAGGCCGGCCTTACCCTAATACCAAAGCCAATCAGAAACACTATGAGAAAATAAAGGAAATTGCAGGCCACTCTCTCCGATGAACACAGATGCAAAGTTCCTCAACAAAATACTAGCAGGCTGAATTCAGCAGCCCAGGGAAAGGGCTCCACTCTGTAGTCAACCAGGATTTATCCCTGGGATGCGTGGGTGGCTCAACATACTCACATTAGTAAAAGTAATACCCGCCTCAACAGAGTGAAGGATAAAAGTCATGACTTTCAATAGAAGCAGAAAAAGCATTTGACAAAATTCAACACCCTTTCGTGATAAAAAATTCTCAACAAAGGAGGTCTAGAAGGATTTTACCTTCACATAATAAAGGCCATAGGGCAAGTTCACAATAATAGTGTTGAAAAGCAAAAAGCTTTTTCTCTAATATTGGGAACAAATCAAGGATGCCCACTCTTACCACTCATTTTTCAACAGAGTGCTAGAATTTTGAGCCACAGAAATAAGACAAGAAAAAGAAATGGAGACATCCATACCAGGAAAGAAAGAAGTAAAAATATCTCTAGCTGCAGGTGACATGGCCGTCTATATTTAGAGTGGCCATCAACATATCAAAATGTGTCCTCGTCACTTGATTAACAGTGGCTGCCCCAGCTCAGCCCATGCTGGCTCCCCAGGCCTTCCCCCACCTTTCTGCGGCCCCTCCCCTGAAGGGTCACTGCCTGACTTGCAGGGGGCCTCCTGCCTTTTCAGTTTCCTTTTTTTTTTTTTTTTTTAAGTATTTTCAAGGTCTAGAGTCCCTGAGCTCAACCTCCTCTTTGGAACTGGTTCCATTTCCTCTCGTCCATGTCCATGATGGCGAGGAAGAAAGGGGAGAGGAGCCCAGGGCCATCTGAGCTGCCTGGCAGTGCCACCTCGCAGCCTCATGAAGGCTGGGCCTTCCGGGGATGCACCCTCAGGTGGAAACCACATCTTCAAAGCCCTTTGGGAGTGGTTGGTCCTCTGGACGTTATCTGTCCAGATGGGTGGGGCTGTTATCTGTCATTGTGCCTCAGATGGGCTGAGTCAAGTGAGGAAGACTTTGGATTCCCTACATCAAGGATGCAGTGGAGGGAGCAGACACCTCATGTCATCCTGCCGGTTACTGATGTGAATACTGTGGTTCACGCACAAGATCCGCGTTTTGCAGCTTTTCAGCTGGGACCATCAACTCTGGCCTGAGAAGCGGCTGCCAAGGGTTCAAGTGTAAACCATGACCAAGGTCACTGAATCAGGGCCAGGACTTGGTAACAGCAGGGAATAGCAACCATCGAGCAACATGACCGGGCTTCTGCCTTGTAAAAGAAGTCAATTATTTTTGGATCTGCCCGCAGCAGCCCCCAGCATGGCTAAGACTACTTGCTTGGGTCGCCTCAGGCAGCCCGGCTCTGCCGCTGTGAATCTCAGACGCTACGCCTGCCCGTGAGTGCCATTGTGGAGGCCACCGCAGACACTTCTGACAGCACACCAGTCCCCCGAGGGGGGCACGTCCTGTTTTCCACACGACTTTTTTTTTTTAACAGGCACAGCTCTGGGAAGGCATTGGCAAGGTGAGCTAACCAGCTCTGCCAAGAAAATAAAAATAGAAGTCAGATATACTTATCATCTTACCGTCCATCACCTGTGGTACAGTCAGGCCTGGAGCTGAAGGCTCCCTGAGACTGTGTCTTCCTGGAGACGGCCCGGTGACCCGTGGGCGCCGTCTTGGCCTCCCCTCTGCAGCCCCACAGCCGGGGCCCAGCTCTGGTGTGCTCACTGTGATGCAGACGCCCCACGGGACAGAGCCACATGGTTCTCTTCACTCCCAAGCCTGTCAGGTGTTGGGTCAGAAAGGGAAAATCATAAGCAGCCTCTCCAAAAACAAGGGGCAGGGTGGATGCCTACGTACCCAGCTCTTGTCATTAATCAAAGGTGCTCCAAGAGGCAGCCCCAGGATGGTGTGGCGCTGCCCCGTGGCTTCAGCCACCTGGGTTCATGTTTTGTTAATCATGAGCAGCGTGCTGCTGCAGCCCAGTGGCCACGGCCGGACCAGAACAAATGTGGTCCCAGCAAGGCCTTCATCGGCCAGTTCCATCAGCGATGTTTTTTAGGCGGGATTCCCTCCAGGGGTATTTCTGGGGACGGGACAAACTGTGGGCTTTTCATTAAACCCCTGTACAACGAGGCCTAACCAGTGGGACTGGGCGGTGGACTCATTTGCTCTACATACCCTGGAATGAGACTGGGTTTAATGTGGGGGTGTCTGGATACTCACAACCGTGAACCGGTCATCCACCCCCCACCCGGCCCCAGGAAGCTGCTGGGTGGGGGTGGGGAGACTCTGGCTTCCCCGAGAGGGTGCACTCTGTCCCCACAAGAGGCCACATACATCCCCACGGTCTGTGACAGGAGCCAGGTCTCTAGGCCAGGGTTAAAGAATTTGGGGGTGGTAACCAGGAGACCGCCACTCTGATGGGAAGTGCACTGTCCTCAGTGTACCCTGATATCAGCTCGTTCTTCCCATGTCTCCACGTGAAAGGAAAATGCACCTTTTTCCCTTGAAGTCCCCACTGTTGGTGCCACCTGGATCCTTGCTGATGTCAAACCTGAGTTCACCATTAATCTGGAGCTGGATGTGCCCCAGGTGAAGTCCATGATCAAAGGTCCAAAAAAACCCCAAAAGTTGAGACCACTGGGGGACATCTCCCCTGCCCTTGCTCACCTTGCAGACCCCGCCCCCTAGAAGGTTAAATCCCCAGGGGCGTCCCCGCTTCCCGTGTCCCCTGCATTCCCAGCAAGGGCTATCATCGAAGATGAGGCGCCAGGCTCTGCAACTGGTTTTTCCTTCCCCTCATCGACCTTGGCTGTTGCCACTCCTGCGTCCCTCCCACTGGGAGGCGCCGCCTGACCCGCAGAGCTCTCTCTGCGACACTCGGGTTGTGGCCAATGAGCCACTCATTGTCACCGCCGACTGTTCTCTGAAACAGTGGCTCTGACATTTCCAGGCATCATACATGGGGGGGTGTCCCCGACAAGGCCGAGAGGACAGCACCCTTCAGAGACTGCTTTGCCACTGTGACGGGCCTCTCAGGCACGTGGAGCACCCGGGGAAGTGACAAGAGTCCCATCCGTGCGGCCTGAGTCAAAACAGTGATCAGTCAGTGAGAGTCGAGTAGGAAATCTTAATTATATTCGGGTTCCTATGGGCGGTTTCATTCTGTGAACGGATCTGCACAGTACAAACGTTGGACCTGCGTGAATTAGGCTGGTAGGAGGACTGTGTATTTTGTTAAGTGTAGTTACTCATAAAAGCCCACATTTGTTTAATGGTTCTCACAGAACTCTGTATTAGCTGAGTTATAAAGAAAACCAAATTCTTTAGACTACCCATTCTGCTTCCTGATTGTCTAAAAATATTGTTAAGGTTGACTAACTCTGGATAAATTGCTGGTGTTAATAACAAAATGTCACAGATAATTCATTCAAGCATTTAATTCTTGTGCATTGTTCTAGCACATGTTGGAAAGGAAATGATATAAATTATAATGGCGTGGAATGAAAACAGATCAAGATTTTTGACACAAAAGACAAGCAGGTGGGAACTTGGAAGACTGCTTTCTTCTGAAGACCCTCCTCCGAGGTGGATTAATCACCGTGGACTTTCCCTAGACAAAGTCCACTCCCCATTTTCAGAAACGGGTTTCCAGGCAGTGAAGTGGGGTGGCAGTGGCGTCCTCCCTCCGCCTCTCCTCAGGCATCCTCTGGCTCACCCACGCCACTGCCAGCACTCGGGGCTCGGCAGCATCTCACCAAGGGGTGCGGGGCCGCTGCGGAGGTGTGCGCGCTGGCAGCACAGCCCCCCGCTCGCCGGAGGGGGCAGTGACCACAGCGCAGCCCGGCCTCTCCGTCTCCACACAGGAGGACTTCGCGGTGGACAGCGAGTCCGCAGCATCGGAGTGGAAGGCGGGGGCTTGGGAAGACGTGATACCAAGGTTTCCAATAAAAGTAATTGAAATAGGGAAAGATGAAGGTTTGGTGCCTTTAAGAAGACAGTGTCTACTTCCTAGGAGATCCATTTGGAGTTGTGACACCCCAGCAATCTCAATGAAATGGCAGGTCTCTGTCCCCCATGGCTGGCTTCCTCTTTCGGCAGACAGATAAGGGTGCTGGTGGACATTGGCACCGTTTCCGTTGCAGGGAGGTGGGGGTCCCACCCTGCCTGGGAGACCGTGACAGGCAGGCAGGGGATGAGGGTCAGGGCTGCCGCTCCTGAACCACACTCACCGAGTCCCCACCTGCTTCTCCGTCGCCGCTGGCCAGCGCGCTGGCCTGGGCTGTGGCCCGCGTCCTGCACTGTGGGATGGACCTGGGAGGGGCTCCCATGCTCCGGCAGGGCGTTGACCACAGGAGGCCATGGGGGAATTCGGAGCCTGCTGCTCCATTTTGTGGAAAAAAAATAAAATAAATAAAGTTGATTGACATCAGGTCTGTTAAAAAAGAGGTGTGGTCGCCATCCCCCAAGGTTTTCATGAGAATTCAATGAGACATTCTCTACTCGGCTTGTCTGAAGCGCTTAGTAAATGTCAGCTAATGTTATGATCATCCTTATTCATAAAGGCAAGAGTATTTGTTTAACAACAACTTGGAGAAACCTTTTTGTGAATTCCTTACTCATATCTGGATAAGATGGGTGAGTTATGATGCATAAAGTAGTTATTTAAATACGCATTTTCCAATCAGACCGCAGTAGCCGAGGAAGGCAGAGGCAGGTCTGTCTTTACAGCTCCATGTTCTGAGGCCGGCACTTTGCTGTCTGAGACTGGAGTCGTGCCGAATGTTCTAGAAAATGGAAACTTCCTCCTTATACGATGCTAGAGCTGGAGAGGACCCGAGAGACCACCCACGCCAACTTCCCCGCTCTGTCGACTCTGTTCCCTGTCCCAGCCTCGCTCTGGCCAAAGCGGGGTCCCCCGTCACTGTCCTTGGTCTGTGCGATCACACTGGGAGACGGTGTTTACCTTCCGTCTGCACCCAGAAGTCATGACAGCGGACGTGATCCTGGTTGGACGTAATAATAGCTTCTCCCACGACAGCGAGAGCACCATCCGTGTCCTAGATGAGGCTGGGCACTGGGCACATCCGAGATGCCCGCAGAGGAGAAACGGGGCCTGGTCCCACACCCTGGCGTTCTGCATCGCAGCGATCTGTGCTGTTTCATCCACAGAAGCCTGTTCCAGAATCCTTGTTTAAAAAGTTTCTGAATAACGCATTTCTTTCTTCAAGGTCAGCACAAGATAAAGTTCATCCCAGAAATGGTCGGCCCAATGTTGGAGATGACACTCATTCCCGAGACAGAACTGCGCAAGGCCACCATCCCCATCTTCTTCGACATGATGCAGTGTGAATTCCACTCCACCCGGAGCTTCCAGATGGTGAGGACGGGAGGGGGTGGGGGTAGGGGTGGGGATAGGGTGGTTCCAGGGCTAACGGTGCTGGAGGGACGTGGAGAACGCAACACCCCGCGGCCCGTGAGAGAAGGGCCCAGGCCCGTCCGCGTGCAGGGAGCCTGCCCTCTCTGCTCTCGTCTTCAGGAAGAACAGCTCTCAGTGTTTGTTTCACTTACTTTCGTCTGGTCTCACTCCCATGCGGGACCCTGGGTGCCGGGCCTCCTCCTGGCCCTGCCCAGGGCGCGCGCTCACAGAGCGTTCAGCCAGGTGTAGTGGGGTTCTCTCGGACTGGCCGCTGCTCCTTGCCGGCTCATGTTGCTGTCAAGCCTGCAAGCTTGGCTTTGTTCTCCCAAACATCTGCTCCGACCTCCCGCCCGTGGGTCGGAACCGTGAGAGTTCCTCGGAGGAGGTGTGCACACAGGGCTTGAGCATACTGTATGGACAGGGAGGACAAGTGGAAGTGGTCTGTGCTTCAGAAGTAACAAAACCCCTTGCCTGGGCCCCGTGGAAATCAGCAAGGTGTTCAGTGCTCATGGGTGGGCGTGCACACACACGTGTGCTCGAAGGTGCAAAGACGTTCTCCCCGGTGGGTGAGGGGTCTGGCCATGGTGCTTTGCAGGAGCCAAGACTAGGGTCCGAACGACAGGGCGCCCACTGCATCCAAAACAGCCTTTACTTACGGTATATTACTAAAATATGATCCTAGTTCAAGGAAGTGAATGTTAGTTTTACTTAAATTTCTGAGGAATTTTGAGAAAATTCCTGTATTGAAAAGAAAACAGAACTGTATCAATCCAGGGTGCGTGACTGCAGTGGGACCTAGTGTTCAAGGCAGGCTTCCCTCCCCCACCATGTACTTGCTAGTGGGAGGAGCTTGGCACCCGCTGTGGGTGTTCGCTGGTCCCTCCTCACTGTTGCCTGAGGCATTCATTCAGTAGCCACGAAGGACCATTTTGCTATTTCCTAGAACAAGAATCCAGGGTGTAAAGCTAGAAGAACCTCTGCTCCGTGAGTTGGAGTTAAGTTTAGACACAGAGGTCAGGCGGACTGTGATTCCCGGCTTAGCCTGGGACTGCGTGGGTTTTGAGCAAGTTGCTCACACATCTCTAAGTCTCTGATTTGAGGCTCTGAAATGGGTATAAAAATCGAGTGCACGCAAAAGGGATGTTGTGGGAAGTGAGTAAGATCAAACCTGTAAAGCCCGCCTTTCCTTCCTTCCTCCTTTCCCATGGGTGAGGAAGATTTCCTTACATTTATTTGTCTGTCCAAGTAAAGAGTCTATTGTAAAAGAACAGCTGTGTTTTTCGCTCTGGTCTACTATCTGCCTTCCTACACATGTAATTGTAACATTGTAAACATTGTCCAACTTTTCTTGTTCTTTTTGTTTGACAGAATATCGAAGACAGTTTCCTTGATTACAATGTAGTAACTAACCATGGTTTTAATGCTGGTACAATTCATAAAACGCCTGGTCTAATCTTCTCTTACTCGTCCTGTAGTTGGGCACTTAGACTGTTTGCCGATTTTCACTGCTGTGGATAAATGTGCAGTGAGCATATGCGTGCATAGAGCTTGGCTTTCTGTTAACGTTTTCCTGGTATTCGTTCTAAAAAAGGGAGGTTGCTGATTCAAAATATATTGGTAACTTGTGACATTGCGGCCAGGCCCCGTACATCACCGCCGTAACATGTGACCCATCTGCACGCACCAGCACTAGGTCATGGTCCGGCCTTGCTGCCAGCTCCCCAGAACGAGGCGCTGGAAATTCAAATGATTCTTCCTGGCATCTGACTTCTTGAATTTTATATAAATCAAGCTGCAAGGAAGAACCTTAGGAATAAAACACTATGAAATGAAAGAATCAGGAAAAGAGGAGGGAAGTGTGTGTGTGTGTGTGTGTGTGTAAATAAATAAATGTTACTAGCCCAGGAAATGATGATGGAAGGCCTTCAAAATGGTTTGTCATCTGTCATTCGTTTAAGCAGTCTTTGGGTCAGAGTCAGGTCAAGGGCGGCTGGAGTGGAGCCTGGGAGGAGAGTCTGGTTTCTGACCTGTCCCTTTCCTTTCCTGTTTCACTGGAGCTTTGAATTACCTGACAACCGGCTGGCGCTTTGCCTGTCTGTCATCTGCTCGTACTTTTGCAGACAAGTGGGTGGGGCACACCAGAAGCTGTTAAAATAAAGGCGGGAGAACTGAAGTGAATGGAAGTTTTCTCTGTGGTAATAATCTGCCCCTGTGAATTGGGAGATCAGTTTCCTTTCTGTTGGGATTCCTCTATTTATGTTAGCTCGCAGCCCCTCTCCACCTCCTGGGTGGAATGTCACATGGTCGTCCTTCCAGACCCGCAGCTTCCCCATCATCCCCATCATCCCCATCATTCCGTTTCTGCCGGCTCCGTGCCATTTTTTGTGGGTGCAGGTGACACAGCCTTGTCTCTGTGCTCTTGGCCTCCAGAGTGGGTGTCAGTGACTTGTAAATTCCCCCATCTCATCTCCTGCTTCCTCTGCATCTCTCGGTCCCCAGCTCAGGTCTCCGGACCTGCCGTAGCTTTTTTAACTGCTTTCTGTCCTTGGTTTAACTCTTGTCTTTGATCAGTTGATCTTCTGGAAACCCGGGTCCCGCCCTCCATTCCTTGCGGGGGCCTCAGTGAATATGTAGTGGGGGGCAGGTCCCTTCCGGATCCCAGGCTGGCTGGCTGCCGTTTTACACGTCCGCCGCCGATCCAATTATCTCAGCTTATTAGTCACATCAGCAAGGGCTAAATTGGCCTCACTTTTATACCAAATGCGCAAACCTGGTGGAGGAGGGGGAGGGAGACGCTAAGGTTTTTCGTTTCTACAGAACTCTGGAGCTTTGAGCACAGGACGCACCTCTCGTGTTTCCAGGTGGCCCTGCCTGTCAGAGTGAGGCTGCTGATCTGCCACGCTGGTGAACTACGCATTGTCCCTTGCGGTTGGTGTGGAGAGGGGACCCATAGGTTCAGAAGAAGAACCTGTCATTTTACTCAAGATTAAACTGAGTCAAACCATTATTGGAATTTCAAAGGCACGTCTCACTGCTTGGCTCCCCTGGAGTCCCCAGAGGGGCAGCTCCTGCCTCTCTGCCCCCGCCCCCACCCCACCCCGAGCAGGGCGTTTCCTTAGCATGCTCTGACCCAGGCATCTCCCCAAGAGTGTGCTGGCTGGTCTCCATTGTTGCGAGAAAGAACAGGAATCTTCCTTCAGATTAACTGCCCTTGGCCTTTGCCTTGACTTTGGCCTGGGGCTACTGGTCCTGCCTCGCCAGTCTCTGCCCACTGAACAGGCTTGCCTGGGTGTGGCATGGAGCTGCCCATTCACGGACCTGTCCTGGTGGCCTGGGATACTCCTTCCAGGGCCGCAGGCAGTGCCTGAGGTCAGCCTGATACCATCTGCTCTGGGCAGGTGCCCAAAACTTGGCCAAGGCCGGCTGACCCTGGGGCGCTAACAGAGGTCACAGGCTGT
Organism: Tonatia bakeri; assembly: GCA_004024845.1. Taxonomy (NCBI): domain Eukaryota; kingdom Metazoa; phylum Chordata; class Mammalia; order Chiroptera; family Phyllostomidae; genus Tonatia; species Tonatia bakeri. The sequence goes on along the minus strand of PVIA01003619.1, from coordinate 133,598 downwards.
GCTGGAACCTGAGGCTGGGGTGGAGAGTTGATTGGATCCAACGTGGGGGCGAGCAGGCCGGAGTTAGTGTCCCTGGGATCGTTCATGTAGACCTGCTGCCCCACGGCCCCCCCACCCTGAAACCCACCTCTCCTCCCTCACCGAGGGCCCCAAATGAGCAACTCTCTGAGTCTCAGCCTCAGCGGGTTTTCCTTCATAAAAAAAGCATACTCTTCATTCCCTCCTGGCACCGTTTTAACGAATTCCATTTGTTATGTCTTTGGAAAGTACAGAACTCGCATCTGAGAGTGGCCGCGCTCGGCCGCATGGTCTGGAGGCCATTAGTAAAAAGGGAGCGGACAGGGCCCACGGCACAGCACTGTTTTCAGCCACGGTGCTGCCCCGCCATCCGTGCAAGGGTTAGTGGAGAACCTGCAGGAACTCCCCGTGAGCGGCGCAGTCTGGGGCACCAGCTGGCTCGGGGCCTTTGACGTTCCTGCTCTCCTGGCGGGACGCCCTCTGCCCGCCGCCTCCCACAAACGCCGGAGCCGTGTGCGCGGCAGCCTTCGCTGCCTGGCGGGAAGGCCGGTGTTGCGCTGCGGTGTGAGTGCGGACAAGTGGGCGGCAGCTTTGTCTCGATGGTTCTCCAGCTCCTTGGGGTTTTCTTGGTCAACTCTGATTTCCACTTCAAAGTCATGCTTGAGTCTGTTCTTTTGGATGCTTGAGGGGGACATACAGACAAGAATTAGGCTTTTACTTCATTGGATCACAGATCCAGAGTGAGTCCCGGGGTCGTGGGAACTCACCCCCTTGACTCCAGGAGTCTGAATGACGTCGAGTTCTGTTCCCACAAACCCTGCTGCTAAGAGATGCCCAGACTCCCACCATCTCCTTCGCGCACACGAAACAGGCCTCACTCTGAGGGTGTGTTCCTGGGGTTCACTGCTGAAGTGCTTGACCCCCAGGCCCTCCTCCGTCTGGGCCATGCCCCCATCGGGGGTGCTACTGTGAGCCCGGCCGGCTGTTCAGGTCCAGGACCTTGGAGCCGCTGGGCTCCTGACTCTTGCACAAAAGCTTCAAGGTCAGCGAGCCGCCTGCTCGTTGGACATAGAAGGATGTGGGGATTTCAGAATGTGGGATGCGGAGCGCCAAAGATTAATTAAGTGTGTAATTAAGTTTACAGAGCGGTTAAGCAAGAGGAATGCAGCGTACATAAAAATGGGAGTGCGTCTGAGCGGAGCAACGCATCGTGGGGAATCAGACACTTGTGGGTGGCAGTGCACAAGCCGAGCCCAGGTTGTTGGTGGCCGGGCTGCCTTCCGCCCAGCCACGCCCGCTCCTTCCTCTGGGCCATTTTCCATGCAGGTGCAGCTCAGTGACTTTCTCCCCCCGCCCCCCATGGCTGCGGCTGCCAAAGCCAGGGACCCTATACGCCCCTTCATGGGGCGGGCTCAGTTCCCCCTGCAGGTACAGAAGCAAAGGTGACCCCTCGAGGCCATCTGCTGCCAGGGGGTGGTCTACCACCATGGCTCCATGGCTGGTAGCTTGCGAGCCATTCTTTCTACAAACCAGGAGAAAACAGAGCATGTGGGCCGCAGGCCAGTGTTTGCTCAGCCTCCCCCGTCACCAGCCCAGTCTGCATAGCACGTCCCTGGACTGCAGCTTTCGCCCCACCCTGGACCGGCTCCAAACGCCATGTCAGTGTGGCAGCGGCGGCTGACTGCGCAGAACCTTCCTTTCTGGTTTAGTTTCCCAGCCCACGCCCCCACATCCCCAGTGGATGTCTGTGAAATGCAGGCCCAGTGTCACGCATTCATAAGGGCACACACACAGCTCATCCAGCTCAGACCTCCATGGTCCAAGTGATGAGCCTAACCCACAACGAAAACATCCACTCCAACCCAAACAGGGTTGGCTTTTGGGTTACCCACTGCCAGGGCCCTTCGAGCCGTGACCTCTTACCTTGGAGCCAATAACCCAAGGCTCACAGTGGTGTGGAGTGCCAGAGCCGTGCTTTCTTTCTGCCTTCCTGAGACTGACAACCCATCAGTGCCCCTGGGGCACAGCTCATGCCCCTCCACGCTCATGGTGGCAACAGCCCCCACGCAGCCCTCTATTCGGAGGGGCTGCTCCCGTTCTGTGCTCTGGGAGGGCCGCTGGTGTCGGATGTGTGGAGACGCTCTGTTCATTATTTCATATTGAAGGTCCCGTGGATATTTTCTCGGTGACGTCCGTCACTCAGCAAAGAGGGGAAAACACTGTGTAATGATTTCACTTATCACATGAGTGAGCTTCTGCCCCCTTTAGAGCAATAAAGCAAATTCGCTCTAATTTCCTCCTAACCGCAGAGAACCCCACCGCAAATCACCGAACAGCGGGCATTTACGGGGATAATAAATGCGATTTTGATAAAACCAGCTCTGCTCCAGCAACAAATGTGCTTTCTCCAATTTATTTAGGCAGCATCATTCCGTGCTGATTAGGATAACAGTTCACAGCACACTGTTTCTAGCAAATGGTTTCTAGTACATTCTGTGAAAATTCACAGAGACCCTGGAATTGGAAGCAAGCTGCAGATCCGTGTGTCGAATCCTGGCTGATAAACAGAACGGGGTTGCCAGGTGTCTGTGCAAATTACTTAGTTTAGACTAGAGGTTAGTAAAATTAGAATCAGCTGTGTTCTTCTGATTTACTTATCATTCATTCACTCTTTTTAGAAAACATTAAATTCATCAGTCAAATTTGAAAAGCAGCATGCTTAATGAGCCGGAGCTTCCTTATTACCCTTATTTGTGACAGCCAGGTTTACATGAAAGCAGAGAAAAACACGCCATTTCCAGTAGGTGGACTCCAAGTTCAAGTGTCTTCTGATTAACTAGGATGAGCAATTTGGAATGCTTGTGTGCATTTGCCTGTGTTAGGATAGGGCACGTTTTTCTGGATCCTCAGCGCCTTCCTCCCTGGCTGCTCATTAAGCGTGTGGGATTGAATGGCGCCTGTTAATTAAATTTAGTGTTATTTTGAACCCAGTTACTTGTTCTGAAGGATCAGCCCTCACCACACTCTCAATCTTTGGCATTCCCATCGTGGGACTAGTTTGGGAGACGGGGATGTCAGAAAACCCCGACGTTGGGCTAGTAGTGGCCAGCCACCTCCCTTGTGCCAGATTCTAAACAGAGCCGCCTTTTGAAGAATTCTTCCCAGTAAAGAGCAGAGTAATAGTGTGTTCACATCAAAAGGTTGTTGCTTTACAATAAAAGTCACTATCCTGAGACTGCAGCTGAAAAAAAAAAAAAAAGCAGGTCATCCTTTCTTCTTCAAATGGTCTCTTTCTCTGTGTTCCTGAAACCCCTGCACTTCTGGGGCTAAACAGAATCAGAAAGAGGGTGTGTGTTTATAGGAGCAGACAATGGAGAAGATCAAGAGGGGATTGGGAGGCTCACCGAGGCCCAGGTTTGTGTGAGGTCGCTGGGTCCTTGAGGTCAAGCAAGAATCAGTACTTCTCCCTGGGCCTGTCTGCAGTTCCCTTTCACCTGCGGCGTGATCCAACGGGGCTGAGGCCTGTGCCTGGTCAAGGGCAGGGAGGTCTGCCTGCCTTCAGGCTCCTCCTCCCTGGGCCTCCTCAGACCTCCTTAGCCCTGCTTTGCAGAGGCTGCCAGTGACACAGCTGCCCCAAGGCCCCAGGATGGTAGATGGTGCCCGCAGTACCTGTGACAAGCAGTTGGATGCATGTGGCCACCACTGGGCCTTCATGGCCAGGAGAGCACATGTGTCTTCACAGCCTGCTGGCCCACACCTGTGCTGGCACATTGAGCTCCCCCGACTCTGTTTCAGCACCAGTTCTAGCCAGCAATTGATGTATACATCACACATGCACCCCATCCTCATCATCAGCGCCAGGCATGGTTCTCGGTGTCAGGGACCCAACAGGGACCAAGGGAGAAGGAAAGTCTTCCTCTCCTACAGCGTAACTTCTCATGGGAGCCTGGTTGTAGTGGAAAGGACCTGGAGCTGTTGCCTGGGTGTATACGTGGTGTCTATACATTCAAGGGCCCCAGGAACCCCTGCATCACGCCGTCCATGGTGGGCTCACTTCCTGAGTCCTGCACTCTCCTTCCTGGGTCCCTCCTGCCTGCCATCTGTTGGGTCAGCTCTGTGGGAACTAAGTCTCCCCCAGCGCCTCGGGACCCCCTACAACGTGGCAGTCACTTGGCTAGAACCCCAGGACTGAGGTAGCTTTGAATTCTGCCAGGGATGGGGGACTGGATAATGAGGATGGGACACATATGTCCTCATCGAGGCGGCTCTTTCTAGCCCTATCAGCCACGGCGTTCACGGCTCCTTTAAAAACGTTTAGCAGATTTGCACCTCACCAGAATGTGGAGTCTTTCCCGACAGCGGTCCGAGAGACCATCAGCTCTGATGGCTCCTGCGCACCATGATGCTCTGGAAGTCCTTCCAGAGCATCACCTGGAGACTCCGGGAAGCATCTGCTGGCGGGTCTTCTGGCCGATGCCCCTTGTTTCCCACCGTGTTCTTTCAGCCAGACGGAGAAGCTTCCCTGGGCTCCGTCGGGGAGTGGTGGCGAAGTGGCCCCTGGGTCTCTCCCGATTGCTGGGGAGCTATTTTAGATGTTGCTCTTTCGTAGAGATGATGTTGGAGACACGTTTTATGTAGCGCCTTAATTTCTCTCCCCCCACCCCCCATTTCCTTGTCTATCTTTCTGGCTCCCGGCCCTGCTATCAGAATCCACGAGTTTAGACTCCATCAGCCAGGGAAGGAAATAGAAGATATCCCTGGTGATGGGGCCACCTGCAGTCTCCAGGGCCCCGAGGACAGCGACTCTGAAATGAAATCAGGCTTCTAAGGCGGAGGGGAGCTCTCTGGTGATAGTCCCTTGCCGCCGAATGTGCTGTTGACACACCCATCACAAAATGAAATATCCGCCCCTCCGATCACTTACGCTTCCTCTGTTTAATTATAGTTCGAAAATGAGATCATCACCAAGCTGGATCACGAAGTGGAAGGAGGCAGAGGAGATGAACAATACAAAGTGTTATTTGATAAAATGTAAGTGTTGATTAGCAGTGGGCGGGGCTTGCGTCAGAGTGGGGACGGAGAGGCTGTAAGCCCAGGGACAGTGAAAACGCATCAGTGGCAGAGCCCGTGGCCAGCGGCGCCCCAGCCCGGCCACGCTGACCTGCTGCTCCTGTGACCCCCGGTTGCAGCCTCCTGGAGCACTGCCGCAAGCACAAGTACCTCGCCAAAAGCGGGGAGACATTCGTGCGGCTGGTTGTGCGCCTCATGGAGAGGCTGCTGGACTACAGGACCATCATGCACGACGAGAACAAGGAGAACCGCATGAGCTGCACCGTCAACGTTCTGGTAAGTGACCACCGCTCGTGTCCCGTCCACCCCTCACCCCCAGCTTCCAGGGGCTGGCAATGTGCGGGGCGGGGCTTCCAGGGCAGATCAGAGGCCCCTGCTGGTTTCCTGTCTGCGGGAGGGAGGGGATGAGGCAGAACCCTGCGCAGATCCCTCCGCTGCATCCTGCAAACACTGACAGTTAAACACTGAAAGGACGCAGAATGGATGGATGCCCGTAGGCCTGTTGTCAGACTTCCTTTGGAGCCCATGCCACGGTAGTTTAGAGAATGGAGTTAGTGGAACATTCCGCGTTCTGTGGCTCAGGAGTGTTCAGCTCTCCCTTGTACTTGAAACAGTGAATGAAAGTGGGAGAAGAGGAGACATGAGCAGCCCTCTGTGCAGCAGGCTCAGTCCCCTGAGCGCCCCCTGCTTCCTGTATGGCAACCATGGCTCCCCACAGACAAAGCGCACGTTTGTAGGTGTGCATGTGTCCCCTGGTAATCACGTAATCTTTAATTACTGGACAGTAATTCTGTTGAGTCACCTGGCTCTGCTCTGTAATTCGGCCACCCAGAGTTCTGTCTCTGCGGCTGGTCAACTCGTCATTCTGATGCAGGTTCCTCTCTCGGGCCCCTCTGCCAGGCTAATTAAAGTGGTTCCAACTGGAATTCTAAAAGCCGTAGGGTCTGTGTTAGCCATGATGGAGTACAGACTGAAAATAGAACGCAAAGTATGCACTCCGAAAGGTCAGTGCACAGTGGGGGATCGGAACTGGGGACCTGGTCCCCTAGGGGGGGCTCAGAGCCCGCACCAATGTCAGCCCTGGCGCGGAGGGGCCCCCGGGGGCAGGACGCTGGGCCCAGAGCCCAGAAGTGGAGCACCAGAGCAGCTGAGCTTCCACACGGAGACTCGCAGACTCTGTTTAGAAACTGGGCTTGGAGACGGGCATCCTTGGTGCTGCAGAGGCTTTGAAGTCCCAGGAAGGGAGGGACCAGAACTCAGCCCAGGCAGCAAACAGAAGACATCTCCCTCTTGCAGAGAGAGGGGTGATGATCGTGTGGCATCCTCGTTGTGACATTGTAGGGGAGAGTGAGCGAAGCTCAGGAAAGGACTAACGGCGTGAGAGCCTCAGAGGGTGGTGCGAGCCACGTCTTGTGCTCACTGGTGCAGCTTGTGCTCTGGTGATGGCCGGCTCTTAGTTCCGTTGCTCCAGCTATCCACCAGCCGGAAACATCCTCATTACCCAGATGCCACAGGCAGCTCAGATGCAGCAGCATGTGGAAACCTTGGTGCGTCATTCTGCACACGCCCCTCTGACTCCCTGTACATGCCTGTCGTGGCTTCTCTGAGAGCTCAGTTGTGGAGGCCGTGTCCATTTGCGCTGATGAGGTTGAGCAGGCAGTTCCATCTCACCAGACCCCAGTGAGCCTCTGCGATGGTGATGCACCAGCCTCATCCCAGGCACCATTCCTGAGTGCTGACGTCCGGTCAGGGGCTGCACTGCCCACGGAAGGCAGCTGCGGTGGTTTCGCACCTCAGGCCGTGTCAGGTGGCTCTTCTGCACCTTTTTGTTGCCTCATCGAAGATAAATATGTTAAAGGCCCCAGAGCTGTCCCCGCAAAGGAATGTAACTGACAGAAATGGTCGAGCACACCCAGAAAACAGTGCGCAACACGCAGGGACCCCCGTCGTCTGTGCTGTGTGAGCCAGCCTTTCTCCGTCTGGCTCAGACACACGGGCTTCTTACATGGCAACCCGTTTTCGGGCCGTGTTTCTGGGGGTCTGTGGTCCGGCACAGAGCTGTCCCGGGGACGTGTCTGTGACGATGGGCGTGCTCTGTGTCTGCTCTATCGCCATAGCAACCCAAGCCCCAGCTCTCAAAGCTGGGCAAGTACCACCAAGTCAGGGACTTTCTAATGTCACCCAACTTTGGTGACATTTACTGGGTGGTTGGATCCATGGGGCCAGTGGGCAGTGTGCGCGACAGTTCCAGTCAAGAGTGCCATGTTGCCTTCTTGTGGCCCTGGGTGAGGCTGAGCTTAGCGTGCTAGAAATCGTGTGACCGTGCCGTTGTCCACATTTGGGATCTTTTTATGTCATTATTTTTTACCTCTAATGAGATTACAATGGTTAAGATGTCAGATCTTTGGAGGGGACCTTGTTTTAACTACAGGCCGGTGACTTTCTAGTGACAGAAGTAGATTTTAGCCATGGCAGCATTTAAAGAGTAGGAAATGTAATCACTGGAATCGTCCCCCAGCCCAGAAGGGAAGGAGCACCTACGTCAGTGTGGTATTGAACGTGACTTGGTGCTTTCAGCCCCGCACCTGGGCCCATTGTCCGGGTTGGTCACCAGGTGAAGAACTGTGAATTTCTCACATGCATGTCACACTTTTTATAGAACAGGTTTCTTAAACATGTCGTGGTTTGGTTTTTCAGAATTTCTACAAGGAAATCGAAAGAGAAGAAATGTACATAAGGTGGGTGCTGCCACGCTTGTCTGCACACTCTGCGTGTCTGTCGTAATGGCCGTGTGTCAGGCCCGCGCCAAGCAGCGTCTTCAAGCCACAGGGGCTTGTGTTGTGGGAAATCGTGGAGCCTGGGGACCAAGTTTGGTGTGGCGCCCGGATGTATTCAGAGCCCAGATGCCATTTGCCCAGGCCAATGCAGAGATTGGGGATCAGGCTTAGCCAGCTCAGAAGCAAAGACATCAATGATTCTTTCCCTTCCTGACTGACTCATATGGTCCTTTTGAAAAAAGACAATGCCACAAATCGTAATGCTTCGCAGCAAGCCATGGGTTCAAATGAGAAATCCAGTTCTAACGTGACCGGAAATAGGCAACACAAATATTTTTCAGTGCATTCTTGTTCTGGCACTGTAGTTTTATGTTCTGTATTGTCTGCTGGGTGTTCGTCCATCACTGAGTGAGTGGCCTTTTTTTCGAGAGCAGTAAGAGGTGACCAGTCCCCTTTCTTTGGTCACTTTGAGGGGCCAAAGCCAAACGTTCAGCAAGATGCTCACTTAGAAGGCCAGATAAGGATATAATCCACATGGCTTTAGTGCTTGGTGACGGGTTACTCCACCAAGCATGGTTTTCTAACTTCTGGTTTTTTAAATGTTTTTTTTTAGTTCTTAAACAAAAAGTAATAATATTGAGAAAATAATCAAGTTTTTATGAATAAGCAACTTTTATTTCTTTTTTAAAAGATTTTATTTATTCATTTTTAGACAGAAGGGAAAGGGAGGGAGAAAGGGAGAGAAACATCAGTGTGTGGTTGCCTCTCGCACATTCCCTACTGGGGACCTGGCCCGCAACCCAAGCACGTGCCCTGACTGGGAATTGAACCAGCAACTCTTTGCTTTGCAGTCCAGTGCTTAATCCACTGAGCCACACGGGCCAGGGCACAACCTTTATTTCTTTAGGCAGAGACAGTGTTTGCATCATATTCGCTGTGATCATTGGACTTCTTGTTTTCTCACAGATTTGAGTTTTTATGGATTTGTGTGTGTGCTTTTGGATTCCACTGTAGTGTAAGAAATCACAAGCATTGTGTACTCTCATTTCAAATGTGTGGAAAAAAACTCTGGAAAGGAACCAGAAACCTTGAAGAATAATTCTACCTCCTTGTTCCAGCTTCAGTTTTTGTCCTGAAAAGAGAGGACTTAAATTTTTTAAAAATTATTGTCTGTTTCTCTTGAGGGTTTTTTTTTTTTAATGCTTTCTGTGGCAAATGTTTGCAAGGCATTATGAATTGCAAGCACTGTAAAAAGAAAGGCTAGGCACGATTTACTGCCGAAGGTAGAATTTAGCTCTTGCCGTCGTCAGCACGGATTATTTGGTGACTTTTTAAGGATGTGCCTGTGCTTTATCGTCTCAGGTATCTGTACAAACTGTGTGACCTGCACAAAGAGTGTGACAACTACACCGAAGCGGCTTACACCCTGCTGCTCCACGCCAAGCTTCTGAAGGTAGGAACTCAGGAGCATGCACTTTTTTGACGGTATCATTACAAGTGCTAAGATGATTTAAAGCTGTATCTTTCGGTGGCATTTTAGTAAACCTGTAAGCTAAGGTTTTATGGATGTTGACTAAACGCAGTGACATAAACAAAGGTATTTAGGAGGTACTCAGATGATAGCGGTGGCCCGGTGGACGCACATGTAACAAGATGTCCCAGCACGTTGTCACCGAGCCTCGTAAACACGTCAACACACATCGAGGGCAGCCAGCAGTTCCTTCTTCCCGCCAGGGAGGCCCAGCCACGGTGGAGATGACACCGGAAAGGAAGAGGGTGGGGCAGCGGAGTCCGGGCGGGTCACACAGGACTCGTCCCAGCAGAGCACAGGGACCTGGCCCGGGGGAGGGGCGCCAACACCGCCTCTCCCTTTGTTTTAACATCAGCAACGCAGAACAGCGTCTTCCTGGTCTTGTGCTTATTTTTTAAAATGCAGAAAATAGAAAAATTGGAAACCAGATAAACAAGAACAGCCGACAACTAGAACTTAGCACGTGACCCTCCATTACCACTGCTCACTCGGGGAGCCCTGTCTCCGATCTCAGTGCTGCCACCCCCTAAAGCCGAGGGAGAGAAAACCCGCTAAGATCACTTGACAGGGGGCATGAGGCAGTGTCTCCTGCGTGATGGCAAGCTCGAGACCGGGCTCCATCTGGACGCCACGTCAGGGGCCATTGGCAGGACCTGGACTTGGCATCGTGCGAAGCTCCCGAGCACGGGAGACTTACACAGCGTCAAGGGAGAGGTTGCAGTGGGTGCCTCCCACCCCAGCCGTCCCACTGGGAATTCTAACAGCCTTCCTGGGTCAGGGACCCAGAGTTCAGGAACAGAGCATCTTTGCAAATAGGAAAAAATTTCTTTTACACCAGGAAATTAAACTGAGGCGGACAAACGGCCCGCCCCCATTGCACTCTCTCATGTGGCGTGAGCGCTAAAGCTGCCTGAGAACGTCAGACACGTGGGTGTGCATCAGCTGTCATTCGTATCACCCTGGGGTCTGCCTCTCCGGGGTGTTCACAGCCCGGACCAACAGGTCCGATGCATCGTCTGTCCCACGGAACTCTGAGTTTCCCAGTAAGTGGCCGCCACACCACAATCTCTCTTCCTGTCTCTTACATCATTACGTTTGGCCGTCTTTCCTAAATAGGTTTTGATCTGGCCGTGAATGTGCATTGTTCTGGTTAATCAGCATACTGAAGGACATTATTTGTATTGTTATGAAAATTCTTCTCAGTATAACAGTGACAAATACGTCCTCGGTCCTTAACTAAAAATCCTCAAATGGAACCTTCCTTTTTGCTTAAGGACACTTTGTCGACAAACAAGGACAATAAAAGCAGTAGCCTTTAGCCTGGGAATGAAGTTCTCACACCTCAGTGTTTAGGAGGAAGATATGAGGACCTTTGCTTCCCTCCTCAGTTTAAGTGATTTTAAGATTCAAAGAAGTCATTTGCAATCTGAATATTCTAATCCGTACTTATTTATGGCAGTTACATTTCAGAATCCCCTTAAGGTCTTCCTTGTAGCCCCCCAAAAGCAGAAATCTAGTCATGCTGTGAAAACTCCATGATTAATGAGGTTATAACTTCCAGTTGTGGCTGGGTTCCACAAGTCCAAGTTCATGATGAAAAAACGTGCAGGCCAGTCACAGGGCTGTCCAACCTGACGCCCACGGGCTGCATGCAGCCCAGGATGGCTGTGAATGTGGCCCAACACAGAATTGTAAGTTTACTTAAAAAACATGATGAGATTTTTTTGTGATTACATGTCACGATGTATTTCACATGTGGCCCAAGACAACTCTTCTCCCAGTGTGGTGCAGAGACACCAGAAGGCTGGCCACCCCTGCTTCCTTGGCATTCCTGGAGCTAGGGAGCCCTTCTGGCCAGCTCCACCCCTGCGCCTCAGAGCCCTGGGCCCAGCCTGCGAGCCCTGGGACTATCTGGTTGCAGGAGCATGGGGCAGGGCATGTGCTGAGAGCAAGCCCCTCAGGGATCCCTGCCAGCTCCCTGGAGCCTGCTCCCCATTTACATAGGCCAGCCCCTTTGCACCTGTGCCCTATGTCACCGTGGTACCTGGCTTGGTTCTGCCTCTCCAGCACCTCCTGTGTGTCCTGTCCCCTCTCAAGTGTGGGCCACAGCACCCCACTGCTCTGAGTGTGGCCCAACCAGCACCAAGTCCCGGGGAGCACCCCCACCCCCACTTTGGTCCAGGCGGCCTGGGCGCATGCTGATTTCTTTGCAGTGCCGTCATTGTCACATCAAGATACAGTGCCAAGCCCCACCCTGCGGGCTGGCAGGCTAGCCCATCCTGATGACTTGCTCCAGGGGGTCTCCCGGACCCGCGCGCAGCCTCGCCGCCCCCCCGCGCTGCCCGGAAACCTTCTCTGCGGGTTATCGAGCCTCACGCCCCAGTTTGCAGCAGCACTGTCTCTGGGCCAGCCCCTCTGACCTGCCTTTGGCGTAGGTCCATGCACATAGGAAGTCCTCACCTAACACCGAATTGTGTGGACCCCCTACACTTAATGCCATTGACCCATTCAGCCTCAGTTCAAGCGTGTACCTGCCAAATGAGCCCACCTGCCCTTTGGCCCATCTCCCACTGCCAAGACCTCTGCGGGCCTTTCCCTCTGTCTGTGAGTCGGCCTGCCCATGTGCGAGCACTGGCCGACCCCCGCCCTGCGCCAGGCAGTGTGCCTGGCTGAAGGCAGAGAAACACCCCCAGTCTCCAAGGAGCCAGGTCGCCCACCTGGTCCCTTTGTTTACGACTTGGAAGTGGGGTCCACGGGCCTTCTTTGCTCTCGATGACAGTGTCGAGCAGCACAAGCCTGAAGCCACTCCCCGATGTCCCAGTGAGACAGCCACAGGTCACCTGGTTCATAGCGCAGCCCAGGTGTGACAGGGCATCAGGAGCAAGCTGACAGGTCCGTGCGTTCTGGAACCTGCTGCATTGCTCCTCTGGGGGCTTCCTGCCCTCCTTTGCCCCCTCTTGTCTTGCACTCCTCTCAGGGCCTCTGCGCTGGCTTCTGCCCCCACTTCAATCTGCCTGGTGACAGCAGCCCCAGCGGTCCCCAGTATCATGGCTGTGTGTGCGCTCTGAATGCTGAGCTCCCTGTGCGTCCTGCCCCAAGGGTGGGCAGAGGGTGGCATTGCATGCACCCCGCCCTGGGGACAACACTCACGCACTGCTTTTTCCTCAGTGGTCGGAGGACGTGTGCGCGGCCCACCTGACCCAGCGGGACGGGTACCAGGCGACAACCCAGGGGCAGCTGAAAGAACAGCTGTACCAGGAGATCATCCACTACTTCGACAAGGGCAAGGTAACAGAGTGTGCTCGGTCCTGTCTCCCCCGAGCGCGCGCCTTCCTGCGGCGTGAGCACGCTGCTTCACGCACGATGCTGGTGGGGCCGGAAACTCGGTACAGATGATGTGTTGGAAGGGTGGATGCATGCTGCCAAGTAGAAATCTTAAAAAACAAAATCAAAACCCAATCACCCTTTTATAGACGCTGTGCTGAAAGTGAGAACCGAAACCTCGAGTGTGTTCAGAGCGCGTGCCGAGGGAACCGGTGGTGGGGAGGGTTCCCGGGCGCTCACAGGCAGCGTGTCCCTTGGACGTGGCATTTTATTTTACCGTGACTGAAAAGCTTATCCGATGGCGGCCTCTAGAGTGATTGGCTCAGACGAAGCGGTGTGTCCGTTGACTTCTGCTACAAGGAGACCCCCCTCGTTTTGATCAGCCAGGGACGGGCTCATCCTGGGTGGGCTCGCGGGGCCCCGAGGGGTGGCCACCGTGTTTCAAGGGGCTGCTGGCTGCCGCTGTGGGAGCCATTGAACTCCGCCAGCAGAGGGGCTCCCGAGCTCCTTCTGCAGCTTTGTCAGGATTCCTCCCCGTGTCCTGCTTTTTCCTTTCTTCACTTTGAGAAAAGTGACCAGAGAATCCCTCTTGGGCCCCTATGTGAATTTCCTTGGGCCTCTATCACCAAGGACCAGCAACTGGTGGCTTCCAACTACACAACGGACTGTCACCATTGTGGACGCCAGAGCCCCAAAAGGGCCACGTCGGCCAGGCCCTGCTGGCTGCAGGGTGGTGGGCAGGTCTGTGCCGGACCCTCCCCGCAGGTTCCAGGGTCGCCGGCAGCCCTGGGCCTCCCGGGGAGAGCACATGTACCGCTGTGCCCCCACGTCCATCGTCACATGGCACTCAGGGAGCGTGTGTCTCCGTGTCTGGACTTCCCTCCTCCGAGGACACCAGTCACTGGGTTGGGGGCCTCTCAGCGCAGTCCGGCCCCATCTTCACCTGACTGCATCAGAAGGCCCTATCTCCAGATAAGGTCACGTCCATGGAGACCGCAGATCAGGGCTTTGGCATGGCTCTGTGGGGACACGGTTCTACCCTAGCGGCACCTGTCAGGAGAGTCCGATGCTGTCCCTGTTGGTGGCTGCTGACGCCAACCAAACCCCCTTGAAGAGACTGTATATTTTATATATACCCTACTGTCCTTGACATAGGACAAAAACCAAGAGATTTCAAGTGGCCCGTTGCTGGAGGCCACTTGGAAATAAAGGTCAGAAGTGTCTTGTGGATTACACCAGTCCTATGTTGGAACAGGATGCGTTTCTCCAAAGAGGAGACACTTTCGTGACTAATTCCAATCACTAAAACCTATTTCTCAGCAAGCTGCTGCGGAGATGGCATGGACACGGCCATTCCTTGCCCTACCGTGTGCCCATGAAAGTGATCAGGTGCTGTGGAGCGGGCAGTCGGAGGTGGGGGCTGGGAGGCCAGGATGCCTGAGGGGCCGAGTTCACGGTCGATGCGGGAGCCTGTGCCTTTGCTGATGGACATTCTCGGCTGCTCTTCTGTGGCCATGGACCCCTGATGGTGTCTGGGCGGGCACCCGCTCCCGCAAGGGCATCCCTTCCTGGTCAGTCTCGGACTGAGATGTGCCCTGACCCCCACCCCACACCTTCCCTTATGCTCCCTGGCCACCCCTCTGGACAAGGACAGGGCGGCTGCTTTATCGGCTCGAACTGCCTCCAGGACGCCCAAACCCCAGGGCACCCACCTCCTCTGCAGGTAGATCCGAGCTTCTCAGCTGACAGAGAAGGCCCTGGCAGGAGGGCTGCACCCAAGGTCTCTACCCACCTTTGCCCACAAAGTCTCCCTTTTTCTGTGCGTGCTCTGGGGTTCCGACCACCTGGCCTTCTCGCCTGCTGTCTCCACGTGGCATCCTTCTTCCACCTTCTGGGGTACTTCCACGCTCTGCCCCGGGGAGCCCTCCTGCCCCTCCTTACCGGGACAGCCCTCTCTCTGCCCTGCCTGGAAACTCCTGACGTGCATCCCGTAGCCCCTACTGGGAGTAGCTCCCCTTTAACAGCCTCCTGGGTCCCCTGGGGTCCTGTGGAAATGCACATGCCATTTCAGGGGGGCCCGAGCGTCCGACTGAGTGGCGCCCAGCCGTGACGGTGCAGCAGGCAGTGCCCCCTGCGTCTGTGTCTGTGACCCCCCCCAAGGGAGCCCTGTGCCACCACAGGCTGGGCGCTCCGTCATTTTTGTGAAACAACTTGACTTTTTGGAGCAGTTTTAGGTTCGGCACAAAACTGAGAGGAAGGTGCAGCGAGTTCCCGCTGCTGTCCTCGTCACTGTGACTCGTTTTTCGTTAACTTGAGCACATTCTGCCAGTGCCGGAGCAAGTGCCAGAAAAGCCACTGTCACTGGGGCATGTCCTCAGGGCGGACTTGCCCCCTGACCAAGCACAGAGGCCGCAGTGCATGTCCCTATGCCGGTGTCCCTCCGAACCCCCCTCCTGGGGCGGATCCCCATGCCTGCAGTGGGTTTGGGGCATGTCATCCGAGGCTACTTCCTAAGCCTGCCTCTGACCCCAGCTCTGACACTGCCTGGTGCCACGCACTCCACAGAGGCTGAGGGTCAGATAAACACGCATTCTTGCAAGAGCAGGGCCGGCTTTTCCTGCCCTGACTCCTGGGCATCTGCTAGAAGTGACAGTCTTCATACAGAGTGACTGCAGGGGCCCGGAGTGCGCAGGGAGGGCCTCCCAGCCCTGGGGACAGTCCGTTGAGGTAGCTGCAGGCACAGCTGCATCCAGGCCTGCGTTCCAAGTGGGAGTCTGCTGCACAGGGGTCTTTCGATCACAACGCTTGGGCTTGACTTGACACTTACGTTATTTTGGAGGGGGGGATTGCAATTCTGCTTTAAAGCCATCTACTCAGGTAAGGGGACTTAATACCACCATTGAACTTGAAGACCAGCTGTTGCCAGGGACCACAGAGTTATAAAATGGAAACTAACAGTGCAGAAGTGTGACTCAGGAATGGCTGTCACCTTGTGTAATTAAGGACGCCCTCATTATAGTCCCGGTGTGTGGGAACTTTGCACATCCCGGAGCTGATCCTCACTGCATGACGTGCACACAGCCCCCGGAGGGGAAGCAGGGCTGCAGGTTCCAGGCAGGCTTGTCTCAGGAAGACCTTGGGTGCTCAGGCCACTCCAGCCACCAGTGGCCTGGGGACAGCGTCACGGCTGCAGAGACGCCCCAAGTCCCAGCGGGAGGCCGGGGGTCGGACTCCGGTAAACACCTCTCTGCCTTGTGTTCCATAGGCAGCCCCCCGAGTGGGTGTTCAGAGCCTTCATATTGGACTTCCCAGCTTTTGAATTATGTTGTTACCTTTCTCTATTTCTTCCGCACAGAATCACTCTTTCATTTCCCCCTTTTGGAAAGTTTCGGATGTCTTTCAGCTGAGCCCTGATTCCTTTTATCTTTTTCTTTCTCTGCACAATGTCATTTCCATCTGTGTCTCCTCTCATTCTGCTACAGCTCTTCCTTCCAGGGCTGACAGTCACCCCAGCCCCCCCACACATAGTGTCCCACCCCCGTCCCGGCCGCGCGTCCTTTTGAAAGCTGTCTGCCGGACTTCATCGTGGCAGACCAAGGGTGCCCTGAATTGTGTGTCTCATTGTGTTTGGTCGGCACCTCATAGTCCCCAATAAAGCCTTTAATCCCAGCACTTCATGGGAAAACTCCAGGCTCCTCTAAAGAGGATGAGTCACAAACAGCCCCACCAGGAGGGAGATGCAGTGGGCAGCAGGACCCACACTCACCACCATGAAACGCGCCCCCCCCCCCCAAATTATCAGTAGCCTGGCCGCAGCTGCCGAGGGTGCCTCGCTGGTGGCCTGGCCTGTGTGACGTGTGAAGCTATGACTATTTCCAACTACAGCTCCGTCTCGTCCTCTCTCAAAATAACCTCTCCTTGACAGAGTTCGCACTTCGCCTTGTGCCCGAGTCAAGAAATGAGGCGTCTGGCATCATCTCATGAACCAAATACAGGGGTTGAGGAGCGAGTTTCTGTTTCTGTTTGAATGATCGAGCTGCTTTTCTAAGTGTTGGGGCTGAAATTGTCTCATCTTGCGAGTTCCGTCCTTGAAAACCAAGTCATGAACGAGAGGAGGTGTGAGTGCGGACACCCCTCTTTTTGGTTCATGCTCAGCATTTCCTAAATTTTTGAAAATCCTAATGTTCTCCAGAATCACTTCAATTCACCGGAACTTGGCCTGAGTGTTCAGAGAGATCATCTGCTCATAAAAAAAGAATCATTTACTATCAAAGTGTGAGAAAAACCCATTTTTAGAGGCAGTGACACCCCGGCTCCTCCGCACTCTGCACGCTCTCTAAGGAGCTGTGTCATGAGTAAGCCTACTGTGTGCCAGGTGCCACCCTGCACCCGTGACTCAGGAAGGAGAGGGCGCCGGCCTAGCCCGGGTCCTGCACAGCTGGCCCTGGGCTACCGATGGTCAGGTAAACACCCCACCGCTCCTTCGGGCTGCCCCACTGGTGGGCGCCGGGTCTCTCTCTGACATGTGTGGACATGATTGCTTCTTCTGAGGGGAACGGGCGGACGTCACCTGCAGAGAAGACGGCACTGAACTGGTTCCTGATGGATGAGATCGGTTTTGCCAGGCGAAGACGAGGAGGGGCGGGGATGGCAGGGAGCAGGCCAGCCCTAGGCGGCCCGGGCCCCAGAAGGTGGCTCTTTCCATGGCAGCAGCGGAGGCTGCGGCTAGCTGTGGTGAAACAGCCGACCCTCTCAGTGGGGCTGCAGCCCTGAGTCGCCCGCAGCCTTCTCCCTGACACACACCTTTCCCAGGGCCGCACGCCGCCTGGGGGGACCGGCAGAGGAGAGCCTCTGCAGCACCTGGCCGGTGCTGAGCAGACAGGACCTTGTGCTAGGTCTGAGCCACCTTGGTCCCTTCTGGTGCGGAGGGGACCTCAGCCAGTGCTCCGGATTTGCCCGCATCGCTGGGCTATCATCACATTAGAAGCCTGTGTCTGAATTCTTCCCTGGAATTTCAGAGGGTCCGGGCATATGACTCTTCCCAGCAGCCATCTGGAACCACAGATGAATTTTCGAAGAGTGACTGAAATCCAAGCAGCCCATCCAGCATCTCCACTGTGGGTTCCTCGCAGCTTGGGAGCAGATCGAACCCGAGTTGCCCAAGGGTGTCTCCGGGAGTCACCGCCTACCCAAATTATTAGTGAGGGCCCATGGTCCAGGTGGGCAGTCACCTGTCCAGCTGGCCAGCATCCAGCTCGCCGTTCTCCGCAGGAAATCGAAAATCGCTGTGCTCCCGGGAGCCCCTCCTGTCTTTGAGCTGAGGCAGGAGTTTCACCAGAAAGAGAGAAACAAGTGTTCGTTGCATGGACTCACTGAACTAGAGCCCCCCAAAGAAGCCAGCACGTTCAGGAAGAAGACCATCGTCTGGGGAACATGTAGCTGAGATCCTCGGATGGGAAGAACTTTCCATGTTGCAAGTAAACTCACACTTCCAAGAATGCCGTGACGCAGATGGGGGACCCCGCGTGAGAAAGCAGAGCTGTGCGCGCAGCGGAGCCTCTTCCTTCTATTCCGCAGTGGCCCTGACGCCGGCAGGTCTCACAGTGGGGCGGTCTGTCAGTCACACAAGTGACAGCCGTTTCTTCACCGGGCTCCTCTGAATCCGGATCCCATTGGACCTGTGTTCTCTCTGGCTCTGAATGTTTCCCAAGGTGTTCACCATGGCCATAGGCACTCCCACAGTCCGCAGAGCCCTGTCCTGTGAGAAGCAGAAAGTCCCCGTGATGCAGAACCCTTGAAAACAGTCTGGGGGGGCAAGGGTGTGTGTGTAGCAAATCTGATAGAAAGCACAACCAGGGAACCTCGAGGTGAGTCGGATGAGATATTTATTCAAGACGTGTATATTTTAAAAACAATTACCGTTGCCATCTCTCCGAAGCATCGCCTCTGTGATTGAGGGCATGAACACATTAAGCGGTGAGTGGGAAGCCCTAACCTTCCAGGCAGCTGCGGGAGAGTGAGTGAGCTGGCAGAAAAGTCTGAGGAACGAGAACTACACGAAAAGGTGATGTTTTCTATGAAATGAAAATGCAATGGCTCTTGGAAGAGACATGAAACGGGAGAGAAACGCCCCTCCCCCAAACCGGAGCCGGGCTCTGGCAGAGGACCCAGGAAGAGCCGACCGTGGACGGAGACACTCGAAGAACGCTTTGGACAGCGGCAGGAGGGAGGCCAGTGCCACCTCCCCCTTTTTCTACCCTGGGCTTACTTTTATTTTGTCTTTCAAAGTATTAAAATGCAACTCTCATTTCCAAATAGCTCTTCTCTCACCCAAAGTAGCTGGTGGTCTCTTTGAGCCACAGCCATGTACAAAGTAGTTGGAGTCAGTTGGGCGATTCAGTGGTCAGTGAGGCCCTCGTCAGTCATCCTACTAAGAAAAGGCAGAGACCAGCAGGTGGCTGGGGGGCGGGGGGATGCCAGGTATGGGACTCCACAGCCTGTGTGTCCAGTGGGAGCCTGAAGGACAAGATTTGCCTTTCAAAACCTTCCTCCCCTGTCCCGGCAGGAGGGGCTGGGGGCAGCTGCCAGTGCCAGGTACTGGCCCTGGGCCTCATTAAGGGCTGAGTGTCTGCATTTGCCCAGGTTCCTGTGTGGGAGGCCTGTGCACCACCACACGCTGGTTCCTGGAGGGAGGGCCTCTGGGAGGTAATTAGTGCCCTAATTAAAGAGGAAGGAAGGGATCTTGCTCACGGCCACGGGAGCCCACTGTGGGAAGGCAGCTGTCGGCAACTCAGGAGGAGAGCCTCCACCCAGAACCAGATCTGTCAGCACCTTGACCTTGGACTTCCAGTCTCCGAAACTGTGAGAAATAAGTGCGCTGTTGAAGCCTCCCTGTGGGGTTTTTCTGTGTTTTGTCTTAATAGCAGCTCAGACTAAGACAGTCATCAAAGGCAAGAACTTGCAGAAAGACCAAGGTGAGGCGGGTCCACGCCACTGTGTGCCCTTGGCCAAGTAACTCGCTGACTTGATCCCCAACTTCCTCTGCAAAATGGGTATAACACAGACATCCACCTGGCAAGGCGTGGGACTCACACAGGAAAGCACGGGTGCGTGTTACTGGATATAACATTGGCTCGGAAGTGCTGCCCGGAGTGATGAGGGTCCGTCGCAGCAGCAGCGGATCGGAGAGGCGGTGATGTGTGTCTGAGGACATGGTGCGTCTGTGGTGGGACATGTTGGGGACCGCCCTGCCTGGTCTCAGGAAGCTATAACCCCCCGTGACTTAGGCTGAGTGAGAGACCTCCGAACCAGGAACCACTAAGGAGACAAAACTTATTTCCCTGGCATGAACGCTACCTGTTCTGTGCCTGACCTTCAATGTGTGATCAGTTAGCCAATGATGGGTAACAATTCTCTAGGAAAGAGAACGAACCTAAGACAGGCATGATCACGAGAGGGCCTCTGGGAAGAGACTCACAGGGCTGTGGAAATGAAGGGGTGATTGACATCAACCCCTGCCTCCTTGGCCTTGTCAAAGTCTGAGTCTTTGTTCTTAGATGTGAGAAATCCAAGTCTCTTGGCTGCCTCCATCTCCTGTCCTTCTCAGGCCTGTGGCAATAGCTAAAGGGTGCAGCCCAGACCAGACGGTGGACCACCGGGGTAATCAGGCCTGGGACATAGAATATGCAAGATCCTGTGAGATCTGTTTGCTGGAGGATGTTAGTAACTTGGAATTTGAAGGCACAGACAGGAGACCTTTGGAACCTGTGGTCCTTTCCTATGTTAAAATTCCAATCTCTGCCCAGAATCACAGCAGGAGTTCTGTTAGTATCTTTGTCAGTCACCTATTCACCTTTAATCCTTTCTGCCAGACTGTGAATCCACAAACTGAGTCTGCTTTCTTAATAAAAATCTGCTTCGGAATGGAGACAAGGCATTCCCCACTAGAGAGAGTGGCCATTCCGTTCTTCCCCACAGAAACTGCTTTGTCTCTGTGTATGTCTTTCTTGTGTTTCAACAAGCCATCCACAGCATTCCACACTCGCTGCAGGCCGGTGAGCACACGTCAGGGACGCTTTCCTGATTCCAAGCCAGCGGCTTTCACTTCTGTTCAAGAAACAGTGTTGAGCAGGCCCAGAGCTCAGGCTCAGAGGTTCCGGTGCTGCTGGGTCTCTGCCCCCCGGGATGTGTAGTCCCTGAGGACTAGAGGCAGGGGTGTTCCCACTTCAGTACGTCTCCAGGTCAGGGAATCCTGGGTCCTTGAAGGAGGGCAAAGGAGGAGAGTAGTCAGCACCTGGGAAGGCTTCCTGGAAGAATAAACAGTAGTTATTTTATTTTTCCAAGGAAAATAAGGGGAATTCAGTGATGTTCCAACCAACTGTCCCACAGGTGTCAAAGTTTACCAGCCTTTTAATAAATATATTACCCCACAAAATTCTTTCTTTTAACATGACGGCAGGCTCTGCACCCTCGTGTCTCTTGCACACACAAAGCGGACTTCCAGCAAGCTTTATTTCATGTAGCGCTGAAGTGAATCCTGGTCTTTCCGGGCACTGAAGCAGAGCATTTATTAAATGGGGCCATTTGGGAAAGTGGCAGCATCAGCTCATTGCAGCCTCTCATCACCCTGCAGTCCCTTCTCCTGGCTCCTCGGCTGACCACGCAGATGGGTCCGGTGGCCGTGAGCGTTAGCAGGGCTGTGGGCAGAGGCTGCATGACTGACGAGCCAGGAGGTGACCAGGTTGCTCAGCAGGTGACCAGTCGTAAGCCAAAGGACATGAGTCTCTAGTAGCTGTCTTTTCCAACGTTATTATCAGTAGTTTTGATTTCAGCAAGCTTATTTCCAAGTTGTTTCATTATGGATGGCCGTGTTGCTCTTTACGCTTCGACCACCAGACTCAGGTTAGGGCTTCTCTCGCCCCTCTTTGCTGTCCCCACAGATGTGGGAGGAGGCCATCGCCCTGGGCAAGGAGCTGGCGGAGCAGTACGAAAACGAGATGTTCGACTACGAGCAGCTCAGCGGACTACTGGTAGGTCATTCCCGCTCCCGATGGAAGTGGGCTCGGTGGCCTGGACGCGTTCTCTGGCAGGTCCCGTCCCTTCCCATGCTGGGGTCCTCCCGTGGCCCCGGCCGTCATCCTGCATGTTGTCCAGGGGGACGGTCTCCACTCCTCTGCTGGTGGATTGAGGCCCACGAGCCTTCACTTTCCATTCCCCACTGAGCTTTGGCCCCCGAACCCTGGGATCTCCAGGAGGGAGTGCTCTATGAGTCCTGCTGAGTCCGTCGCACACAGCAGCCCGGGCAGCCCCAGCAGCTCCGAGGGTCTGGAGAGCGGCCCAGGCCTGCCCCCACCATGGGAGCTGTCAGTCTGCTGTCCACGTCCCGGCTTGAGTGGCCTTGTAATGTGCGTGGGTGCTCTAGAGCAGAGTTCTGCCCCTTTACGCTCTTGTTTAGCGTGCTCCGCCATCTGATTAACCATGTCTGAAGCTTCTGAAGACCAGCCACTGAGTCAGAAGGCAGGCCTTTTCTGGGCCCCCTGCTTGGTCATTGAAACACCCATAAATTACGGCTGGGGGCTGATTTTGGCTTCCCTGGTCAGATTTCCCCAGCCGGAGCAGTGCAGGGTGGGTGAAAACACTGTCAGCCCGGGAGGGGGGTACTTTCAGAGGCAGATGCCCAGCCACCCTCCTGGAGTGGCCGGTGCCCGACGCACCCCCTGAAAGAGTCCAGGAGACAGACTCCCCAGACCCTTAGTTCAAACCTGAAACGCGCCTTCTTCCTTTCTGCCAGAAAAAACAAGCTCAGTTTTATGAAAACATCGTTAAAGTGATCAGACCCAAGCCGGACTACTTTGCGGTCGGCTACTATGGACAAGGGTTCCCCACGTTCCTGCGGGTGAGTCCTGGTTCTGTCCTGCCCGTGCCCGGCTGGCTCCCTGCGTGGGGAGCCACTCCCACTCTGAGGGAGGGGCTGGGCTTTGCACCCATGGGTGGGAGTCTGATTCTTCATATTCTCACAGCTCCGTGCTGCACTCAGGGTGCCAAGGGGGTGGGGGGACAGAGGGGGACTGACAGGATTTGACTTGATTGCACATGAACTTGCTGTCTGATTTTTCCTAATCAGAGCTCTCCTTCAGATATTTATGTGTATTTTCTACCATGTGGTAAAATGCACATAAATGGATCATTTTAACTGTGTTTGCATGTACAGGCCAGTGGCATTGAGCACACGCACACTGTTACACAGCCGTCCCTGCCATCCACCTCCAGACCCGTTTCACCTCCCACTCCAGAACTCTGCCACTGAGAACAGGACCTCCGCCTCGTCCCCTCCCCCTGCCCCTAGGC
This sequence comes from Tonatia bakeri, assembly GCA_004024845.1. Classification (NCBI taxonomy): domain Eukaryota; kingdom Metazoa; phylum Chordata; class Mammalia; order Chiroptera; family Phyllostomidae; genus Tonatia; species Tonatia bakeri. Next base: position 110,531 of record PVIA01003619.1, on the reverse strand, counting down.
CCGCCGTCCTGCCCTGTGCCTCTCTGAACCTGCCGATTCTGAGTTAGGGGCCTCCCGTTAGTGGGCTCATACAAGGTTTGTCCTTCTGTGTCTGGCTTATTTCCCTTAGCCTGACGTCCTCAGGGCTCGTCCACAGTGCAGCAGGTGACAGAACTTCGTCCATTTTTATGGCTGCGTACTATTCCATTGCACAGATAGACCACATGTCATTTACCCGCTGGTCTTCTGGTGGGTGTTTGGGGCTGTTTGGAGTAACACGGCTGTGAACACGTATATTTTTCATTGTGTGAGAACCCGGAGGTGGGGTTTCCGTGCTGGAAACTCTTAGTCCTCAAGAGGCAGAGGAGACGTTGTGTGTGCAGATGATGCCACCTGGCCTCCTGGTAGAATTTTCCAAGTTTCTCAAAAACTCATTCTCGGCGGATGCCGTTGGCCAGCGAGTCATGACTGCCTGCATTTCCTACAGCACTTTTTAATGACACATGGTTTTCTCCTATCCTGGGAGATGTGCGTGATTCCCTGCTTTTCCAGAAGCCAGTAGCTGGGGCACAGCTGTCTGGGACAGTGAGGCCCCTCGAGGACACGGCCCTAGTCCCAGGGCTGTGTCCCTTCGGCCCCGGGGCCACAGCATCTCACGCTGGCATCAGCGGGAAGGGCATTGTCGAGGAAGAGCTGTCGTCATTTCTGGGAGCATCAGCAAGTGCCCCTTGTAGGGCTGGCCTGTGCAGGTGACCTGTGAGTTGGTCCACTCACTCGGGGTCCTGGCTGGTTGACCAGAGCATCCAGCCCTGTCCTTGTCACCGTGAGTCTGTCTGTCCTTGGCGCCCTTGCCTTCCCTGGAGAGCTTAGGTGGTTCGCATCTAAGGTCAGGGTTGGTCAGAATCCCAAATCCTGGAGAAAGTCTTCTCTTCTAATAGGAGAATAAAGGCTGTTTGGTTGTAAGTCCTCAGTTAGGGAGGATTTTGAAATTAACTTTATTTGGAATAAACAAATTGAAGGGTATAATGAGGTGAGTCACCTGGTGTGGCTCAGGGCTGTATGGGGTGTGTGTGGCCCTGTGTGCACCTGGGGGAGAGGGACAGGCACCCCAAATCATAGCCACCTTGGGCTGTGCCGGGGGCTTCAGAGCCTGTGGCCCTCTGTGCACAGTCCTGTGGTTTAGGGCCCCTGCCTATGGCTCTGTCTGGTGTCCCGACGTGCCAGGGGGGTGGGCATTGTCCCCAAGCCAACTGATGCCAGGGCTGTGCTGGGAGGGCACTCATGGTGTGTGCTCCAGGGACCACACAGGTCACCACCGAAGGACAAATTGCAACCTGCGAATTAAGTATTTAATAGGCACGATTAATGCTGCACTGACTTTCCTGCCGCACCTGAGCAATTGTATGGGGCTGTAGCAATGTACTCATTCCACCGCACAGACCCACTGTCGGGGGCAAGTCTGACAGTAGCATTGGCCGTCACGAAAAGTGGGCAAAGCAGCTGGCGGCTGCACACAGGCCCGGGACAGCTGCCTCTGAGAACCGGCTTGCTGTCCTTTTTGTTTTGTTCTTCTTCAAGAATTGATCTCATTTTTTTTTTTTTTAGCAATTCTGTTAATATTTATGTTCCTTACAAGGGATATCTGTGACTATATGTACATTTCTCCTTGTTTTCACACTTAAAAGGATCATTTCAGAATGCAAACAAATTGACATTTCTAGAAAATATTTTCAGTGTTTTCACCTATAACTCACTACTGGTTTTCTATTAAAGCCTTTGTATACATTTTTATTATTTAATCTTTCTTCTAATGCAAAGGACAATAAATCCATGCTCTTTGTATAGCACCTGTTCCGCATTAAATCTTCCTGGGTTTCTGAAGCATCTGGCTTTGTGCAGCCGTCAGAGACGCCCGTGCTGCTTTTTTATGTTTCTGATTAAGATTGTGTATCACTTTGGCTTCTGCTTGACTTTTTTTTTTGAGAAAGAGAACATTTTTCTTCTATAATGGTACTTTAAGACATACCTAAGCACAAAGTGAGTAAAATATTCAATTCTTAAACTGTTCCCTCTTTAATGATTTACAGAAACTCAGAAGAAATTGAGTAGGGAAGGAGATAAATTGAATACCAGAAGGTCTCTCTTTATCTTTTGGAGATTCATCGAGTAGACACATTTTCACGTGACTTTGCGTGGATGTGCTAGGGGACGAAGGAACAGCTCTGCAGTGGGATGCTGGTCCGTCCATCTGTCTCTCTCGTCCTCCCATTGTGGCATCTGTCCAGGGTCACAGCAGATGACTTGTGACCAGCCGGCCAGAGCCTCGGGCCCAGTGCCCCTGAATCGAAACAACAGATACGCCCACGTGACCCCGTGCCCTGAGGAAAGGCCTCGGCCCCCAGCCTCCCCGTCCTCAGGCCCCGTGGCTTCTGCCCCGTCTTTCCCTCACTGTCAGTGTCCTCTGGGTTCGGATGGTCCTGAGGTGGGCTGCGTGGAGGGGGTAGTGGGGTGGCAGGCAGTAGGCTTAGGAACCAGCAGCAGCATCACACTGTCTACCCACTGCCACCATTTTTGACTCGGTTGACACTCAGACACACTTGTTGAACCCGTGAAGGGACAGAGACCTGCGACACCTTGGAATCAGAACTTTCCTTACGGCAGACAGAGACGGTCTCCACGAGACCACCCACGTGGGGAAGCAGGTAGACCTGCTTAACACCCACCCCAAGGGCACCTGGCCCGCCGTCTGTACCAACCCCAGGGGGCCTCTCCAACTTGGAACTCAAGGAGGTGACGAGAGTGTCACTTGAGGTGGACAAACGCAGCCTTCAGAAGGAGAGTTCTGTGTGTGTTGCCTCATCGTGGGCTGATGGATAGTCATCCGCAGTGTCTCCGAGTGTGTGCTGAGGGTGGCCCCGCCCCCACCTGCGGTCCCTTACCCCCGGGGAGGGCATGTGTCGAGTCTGTGCTTTGTTCTGGACCCCTCCCCCCTGGTTCTGCCGTAGCTGAGCCTCCATAGGCGTCTGCTGGGAAGGCCATGCGTGGGCTCCGAGCCCCCGTCCCTCGGTGCTTCCTGAAGCCCCTTTGGTGGGGGGAAAGCAAACTGGGTCCACCCAGGGAAAAGTGTGCGTGTTCATGTGTGTGCAGGGTGGGGCAAGCGTAGCTGGTCGGTTGTTCCTCTGGTAAATGACACAGCAGCCCGTCAGTAACGATGGGGAAGAAACTCCATGGTTCACATACTCACAGCTATCAGCCTACGTTTGCCCTGCCCCGCGTCTGCGCGCCTGAGAGGGCGGGCTGCGATCGAGCGCCGGGTGTCCATGATTTCGCCCACTGGTTGTCACTGCAAAGGCTGCAGCACGTGACCCGAGTTCAGCAACGTTTGTCCGGCACTAAGTTCGCAGCATTAACTGACGTGGCTCGTGTCCTGTGTTCCTGTGACACGCTGTTCCTCAAGACAGTGACTCTTCCTGTGCATAGAAGGCAGGGGTGGGGGGCCTTCGCGTGCGAGCGTGTGCCGGCCCTCCCGGTGGTGCTCTTCAACTCGCTGGGTTGTTTCCAGGGGAAAGTCTTCATCTACCGGGGGAAGGAGTACGAGCGCCGGGAAGACTTCGAGGCTCGGCTGCTGACGCAGTTTCCCAATGCCGAGAAAATGAGGACCACGTCTCCACCTGGCGATGAGATTAAGAACTCCCCCGGTCAGTGTATCCTTTCAGACCCAGCGACCTGGCGACAGGAGGGCATTGCTACCCCATTGGTGTGTGGGGGGGGGTGTGCTCTGGGCCATGCTCCCTGGTCCTTGTCCTCCTGCCTGTGACCCTTGACCCCGTCACCTTCAGATATACAGTGCTTCACGGTGAAGCCTAAGCTGGATCTGCCCCCGAAATTTCACAGGCCGGTCTCAGAGCAGATCGTCAGGTGAGCAACCCCCCATTTCTTACCTCACGAGGATGCGGAGAGGTTGTGTGCATGTCCCTTATTATCACATGACCTTGGGTATGATGGGCTAGCCTGCAGCCTAGCTTTCCAGGTGCGCTTCCTGTTTACTTGGAAGAAAAGGGGCAAATGCTTTGCAGCATCAGGAAGGAAGGGAGGTGCAGTGAAGGAAGTCCCCTCGACCCTTGAACAACGCCCAAGTCAGGGGCACTGACCCCCACACAGTCCGGGATCTATGTCTAACTCTGACTCCTCCGAAAGGTAGCTGTCCCTCCGCACCCAGGGGTTGGCTCCAGGACCGCCCTGCTGCGGCGCCCTGAATACGATGGCACAGACCACTGCATATAGTCGGCCCCCTCCGTACCCATGGCCCCCGCCGTGGGTGGGAAACAGGCAGTCACCGGACAGAATGCACGTGTAAGGGGACCTGGGCCATTCAAGGGCCAACTGTGGAGGAAGTGGAGGGGGCGAGAATGCTCTCGGCTGGGAGGGCACGGTGCGGGGGGTGACTGAGTCCCCACAGTGTGCATCAGGCACTCCAGTGACCGCCCCCCACCCTGCCCCCAGCAATGACCAGCCGTCTGCTGCGGGCAGCTGTGAACCTGCCTTTTGTGTGGATCTGAAACTGAAGTTATAAGACCTGTTTAAAAACAATGAATACATAAAGTTTTTTAATTTTCAAAATGACCAATTATTGACCTAAGTTATCTTAACACGTTAATTGTTGGATTATTAAATTAAACTAAGAAACCATTGATTAAAGGTTTTAAATAACAAACACACGTGGAGGTCACCGGCCCCTTCCTCTCTCCTTCGAGGCACCGTCTCTGGTGTTGCCTGCTTCGCTGTCACTCAGTGAGCTGTGTCCCCGAGGGTTTGCAGGGACAGGGAGCAGGCAGAATTCAGGGTAGTTCTTCCCTTTGCCGGCGGCCCTGTGCCGAAGCCGAGGGGAGAGAAGGACACAGATCTCGCCTCCGGTTGAGGTTGGGGACGTTTGTGAGGAGCAGGGAACTGTGGGGGCAGGAGGAGCCCGCCCCTGGCAGGGAGCCAACCACTTCCCCAGTTAAATGCCTAACTGCGCCTGTCTCCATGTAGCTTCTACAGGGTGAATGAGGTCCAGCGGTTCGAGTACTCTCGGCCCGTCCGCAAGGGAGAGAAGAACCCTGACAACGAATTCGCGGTAAAAAATCAAAACCACCCCACCCAGAGTTCCCTCACTGCACCCCCAACAGAACTGCCCGTGGGAGACAGAGACCTGGCCTTAGGGATCCCCCGGCCCGGTGGTCAGTGGCTCTGCACACCACGTGCAGAAATCCTAACGTAGCGCCCTTCCAATAAGTGAAATGGGGACCATTCCACAAACGACGTCATCGCTGAGTCCTAGGACGTTGTGACCGGTGACAGTGTTCCCCCCCTCCTGGTGTGTCTCCGCTGCTCTTCATCTGGACCCTGGTCGCTCGTGCAGGTGCCGGCGCCTCTGTGACAAGATGGCGCACGGGGGTGCCGGGCACTTGGGGACAGATGGGTAGTCAGGAGATGGGCGCCACAAGGGCACCAGAGCAGGGTTCTCACGGGGCATGACCCGGGCAGCAGCGCGGAGGGCGGGGCTCTCTAAGCAGTCCCTGTCTGTCGGTCACTTCGGCAGTAAGGCCATCATTTCTGCAGTGCCCCAGACGCAGGCTGACAGGCAGTCCTCGAGTTCCCCTCCTATGCCTGTGTTGGGGAGCACTGCACGTCCCGACTCTGTAGAGAAAGAGAACGGGAGGTCAGGCAGACCACCCCCGGGGGCCGTGCTGAGAATCAGTGGGACTCACCACGTCGTAGGGGCGGTGTGAGCCCCCCAGGCTGTGTTGCTAAGAGGCTGTGTAGTCCCCTGGCGGCCCCATCAGGTCTCTGCACACAGGTGAGGCTTTCAGAGTAGCCCATCGGGCTCCTGACAGAGCCTCGGGCTTTCCATAAATGTGGGGCCCTTGCAGCCATGGGAAGCCAGCGGGGCAGGTCTAGGATCCTGGGGCCAGCGAGGAAGAGGAGAGAGGAAGAAGGGGGGCAGGGCCCAGGTTGGCCGGAGGCCCCGCCAGGGTGCGCGGGCGGCGGGGAGAGCACTTGGGGCAGGCTCTGGGGCCACAGGTGCCGCGGAGCTGCCTCACGGGCACTGGGAGCACTGGCCCCGGGGACAGGAGGCCTCGGCCGGTGTCCCGTGTCCCAGAGGCTTCAGCCTCCCTCCCCTCACCCCCTCTGCAGTCTGAGGGGTTTGGGAGTCAGCGTGGCTTCCTGGAATCACAGATGTCCCATTATGCCCTAGTCTGTATCAGGGTCACTGCCAACAGGCTCAGCCAAGTAGTGAGCCCCATGACGGGGAGGGGGCAGGGGAGGGGGCAGTGCAGGAGGTGAGCCTACATGGCCTCACAGAGGTGTGTTGGGTTGTATCCATGGGCATCAAACAGTTTCCTGCAATATATAATACACCACGTTACAAGAAATACAGATTACTAAAAGTGCATGCTTATCAGAAATATACACACTTTCTAATGCTTAGTTACAGGTCTTGAACGACAGATTGTGAAATGTTAAGTGGCCACGTCTGAGTAGTAGGTGACTTTTCTCGTGTGTCCGTCTTTCTTTTAAAACGTAGAGCATTTATGGCTAAAGCTTGAAACACTGATTTTATCACTGCGTCAGAGGCACTTACAGGAAGCCCGGTTTTCCCCAGTGGACTTGTGCCCTGAGTCTCTCTCGCCCACTGTGTAAGACTGACACCAAACTCGCTGCTGCAGCAGCCCTTCCGAAGTCCATCTGCTCAGAGCAAGCCCCTCATTTACACGGGTCTGATCCTCCCCCACTTCCCGGTTATCTGTCTCTTTGCCAAATAGCAGGGAGGCGGGCACCGTCGGCCAGGGGAGCAGGGGACGCTCACCCGCCTGCGTGACTGTCAAGCAGAGCATGGCTTGTGAGGAGTCAGCTCAGCACAGACCTGCCCCCAGATGCAGCACTGCCTCGTTGGTCCCAGGAGGAACGCTGTTCTGGAGCGCTGGCCTTGCAGAGGGTCGTCAACCCCTGTGAGGGCAGAAGCCGGCAGCCTGCCAGCCACACCGTCTAACGTGTGCCGTGTGCTCCCTTTGCAGAACATGTGGATCGAGAGGACCGTATACACAACTGCGTACAAGTTACCTGGGATCTTACGGTGGTTTGAGGTCAAATCTGTTTTCATGGTAAGGACCCCCCTGCCCCGGAAGGAAGTGTCTGTGACCGTCTCTCCTGCCTCCGATACACCCTCCCCTCCCACGAGTGCCAGGAGGTCGCTGTGGCCGACACACACTGCAGACCCCAGATCAGACCAGACTGAGCTCGTGATCCCCCCTCAGGTGGCTCGGAGCCTCAGGTCTTCTGGCCCTCGAATGCCGCAGTGAGGTGCTGTGTGCGCACAGCCGCACAACCGGGCTGGCATAGGAGAAGTGCTGGGGGCCCGTCCTCGCTGAGCCACTCTGACAGCCCCTTCGAGTTAGCCGAGGGAGAGTGTAAGAAGAGGTGCGATTTGCATGCAGTCTCAGACCTCACTTCCCAGTGGTTTAACTGCCACTTACATGACAAACAACTGGATTAATAGTGCTCATTCCAAGTAAAAATAGCTGGAGATATTCTCCCCCCCCCCCCCCGACCACTGCACTTCTTAAAGAAATAACGACTAGCATCTCATTGGCTCAGCCCTGCTCTGCCTGCCTGGTGGGCTGCCCCACGTCCGAGGCCCCTGCTCCAGGGTCGGTCAGGCAGCAGGTCCTCCTCACACACAGGGCGGCGTCGGGTACACTGGGTGCCAAAGCTGAAGATCTGATGGGAGGACGGACGCTTTCTCAGTGTGCCTCTGTGCCTGTTGTCACCCGGCAGGGTCTTATCCAGAGGGCGTGGACACCACTCAGTGTGCAGTGAATCCCCTGGAAGTCTCCTGGTTTGGTTCTAGAACCCACGGGAACCTCTCTTCCCAGACCCGTCTCCTCTCCACTCCTTCGTCCTTACCGTCTGAACCCCGGGCTGCCCCAGAGTGTGCCCTGCTCACCACACCCCCACCCCACCCCAGGTGACCTTCCTCCTGCTCCAAAGCCCCAGGGCTCTGCCCACCTCCATCCTGGGCCCTTTCGCTTTCTGCCCTGGGTGCTCCCGCTCTGCAGCCATAGCGCGCACGCAGTTCCTGATGTAGGGACACTCAGGAGATGAGTGGCAGCACCAGGCCTCGCAGGCCCCGTGGGAGCTGGTGAGGCTCACGCGTGAGACGCAGCAGAAGAGGAGGCCCTTCACAGCCACGGGCGCTAAGCCTCTTAATGAGCCTCTTCCCATAAGCCCCTTGTAATCGGGAATTCGTGAGCTAGCCAGGACACCGGAGGAGGGAGCTTAACAGCAGAAGGTGGAGGGGGGTGAGCCGGACCTTCTACAAGGACTGCTGTTGCTAACAGATGTGAGGGCTGCGCGTGTAATCCCCGAGTGGGCGATGCAAAGCTTCAGCGACACACCATCCTCACCCCTGTGTGTCCCTGTGTGCCTCCGGGGACAGCCTGCCATGGGGCATCTGTAGCTACTGCTGTTGGTTTGATACAAATAGGAAACTCTTCTCTCTTGAGGCAAAGGGGCCAGAGGGGCGAGAGACCAAGGAGGGGAAGCCGAGGGCACTAGGGTTGGCTCGATGAGCAGCGGCGGTTCACAGATGGGGCCTGTGAGGCCCAGTCAGCAGTGGAGACAGCCTCCCACCCTGTCCTGGGGATGCGAGAATTCATCCTCCACAGGAGGGTGCGTGGCCTAGTGTGGGGACCATGGCAAGGGGTCTCTCGCATTCTAACCACACAGGTACGAAAGTGCTGAGACCGCCTACAGGACAGTGACGTATTGCTTCAAAATGCCCCACAGTGTTTACCCTCTTTGAAACAAGCAGCAGACAGACCCACGGTGAAAAGGCCTCACATGTAAAGCAGACAGGATGTGTCCAAGCACCAGTTGGGCTGTTTCCCTGGGGTGCCCACTTGTGCACTCATGCAAAGTGTGTGTGCCCACCCATACACACCCTTGTCCATGCATGTACCCATGTGTGTGCACATGCTTTGAGTACACATGTGCATGTATATATGCATGTGTGCTTGAGTGTATAGGCATGTGCAGGCATACACAACATGTGTGTGTTTGTGTGCGTACACGTGTGCACACACGTGCAGCACAATCATCTGTGCACACGTGTGTGCACATGTGTATGCGTGTGTGCCCACATACTTGTGCGCTCGCACACACCAGAGTTCAGTAGCCTGGCATCATTCCTTCGGGGTTGGTGCCATTCGCTGTGGGGTTGAACACAGTGACACAGAAAGGGCAGCTGCCCTCCTCTGGGCGGTCAGGGCTCATCCACGGGGTAGAAAGGTGCATGGGGTGTGGGAAGCCTGTCCTCATTCAGAAAAGTTTCTCTGGTGAGACCCCAGGAGCTGGGGCTGCAGCCGGAGGCCCTGCGATGGGTGGGAAGGCAGCAGGCCTGATGTCATCCTGTCTCCCCTTCCCGGCAGGTGGAGATCAGCCCCCTGGAGAACGCCATCGAGACCATGCAGCTGACCAACGACAAGCTGAACAGCATGGTGCAGCAGCACCTGGACGACCCCAGCCTCCCCATCAACCCCCTCTCCATGCTCCTCAACGGCATCGTGGACCCTGCCGTCATGGGTGGCTTTGCAAATTATGAAAAGGCAGGTGACCCACCAGCTCTCTCTTTCCAGCCCTGTCCTGGGACAAACCATCTGTGAACACCGTCTCTAAGCCCAGCTACCACCTGGTCTCATCAAGCGACCTCAGCAGCGCTGGGCCAAGGCCAGGCCAGGGGTGCCCAGGGCAGTGCCTACCCAGGACAATGCCAGGGGACCTAGTGCATGGTGGGTGTGCAAACACACAAGCTGGGTAAGCAGATGTGCTGAATAACTCTCTCTGTCTGCCCCAGGCCTTCTTCACAGAGCGGTACCTGCAGGAGCACCCGGAGGCCCACGAGAAGATCGAGAAGCTCAAGGACCTGATCGCGTGGCAGGTGGGTGTCCGAACGCGGCCTCGCGGGCTGGGGGTGGGGGGCGTGAGCCGGGTCCAGGACCAGGCCCAGGCCCACCCAGCCACCCCCCACGCACATGCTGGCAGTGCAGGGACCCATGGATGTCAGCCAGAGTGCACATGGCTGTGTCTGTCCCAGAGAAGCCCCCACCGCCGCCCTGGTGAGCTCCACTCCAGGCCATAGCCAGGAACTCGGGCACCCAGAAAGTTCTCTCTTGCAAGTGGGTCTGATCTGTCACCTCTGGTTGGTGAGCTTGCCCATTGCTGGAAGCTGTCCGGGATGGATGGACAGGACAGCAGGGGCGGTACCAGACTGTATGTCTTAGAGCCCAGTGTGCATGTGTGTGCATGCGCACAGTAAGCATTGTGCACATGTGTGCATATGTGTGTGTGTGTGTGGTGTCAGTGGGAGCCTGCAGGGTGCCCACCTTGGTGTTCTCCCTGCTGTGCCCAGGGTTGGTGGGGCCTCATTCGTGTTTTCCCAGCTGCAATGCTGTACCTCACTTCACTTTTCTACTCGTGTTCCCGAGACCTCTGCATTCGTTGCTCAGAACGATGTGGTCTTCGTAGGGTGGGGCACTCTGGAGGGCGCCATGTGTTCGTGGGAAGTTACGTGCTCATGCACCTGTGCATCTTGGAGCCTCAGCGAGGTGGGTAGTGAGGGGACGTCAGGCCCGGTTCTCGTGGGAGCTCTGCTGACCTGCCTTGTGCTTTGAGCCGCTCCCTTTGGCATCGTTTTGTCACGTGGGCAGGGAGGAGGGTGCTATCCGATGGGAACCCCATGCACCTGGCTGAGTGTGGAGAGCTCAGGGAGGTGGCAGCTAGGGTCTCCTCGTGCCACTGGTGTACCCCAGGCCACCATGCCGAACTGGGGGTCCCAGGCTGCAGTGGGGCAGCCTGATTCAGCAGGCTGCTGCTGAGGAAACCCCCCTGTGGACTCCTTTGTCCTGGCCTGCCAGCCTCACCCCAGGGACTTCTCCTCCATCGCAGCGTATCATCCAGTGAGGCGGAGGAGTGGGGAGTGAGACTACGCTTTGGTTTCCAGCCAGGTTACAAGTGCTTACTTTATATTTTATTGTGGGGAAATTTGCATAACATAAAGTTTACCATTTTAAGCATTTTTAGGCATACAGCTCAGTAGCATTGGGGACACTCACACTGTCGAGTACCCATCACCAGCAGCCACCCCCAGAACTCTTGAACTTGCAGAACTGAAACTCCGCCCCATTAAACCACTATCCCTTCTTCCTGCCCCAGGCCCCGCCCCTGTGAGGTCCACTGCTCTGCAGACCTCGGATCAGCCAGGTCACGCAGCTCTTGTCCTTTCGTGACCAGCTTATTCTACTCAGTGTCACATCCTCAAGGCTCATCCATGCTGTAGCATCTGTCGAGTGCCCTTCCCTTTCAAGGCTGACTGGTGTTCCATTGTGCGCATGCACCTCATTTTATTTACCCTCTCGTCCATCCCCCGGCGGACACTGGGCTGTTCCCACCTTTCAGCTGTCGTGAACGACACTGCTCTGAACATGGGCGCGCAGACATCTGTCGGACTTCCTGCTATCACTTTGGGCACATGCGCAGAAGTAGGATTGCTGGGTGACACGCTAGTTCTGTTTCATTTTGATTATCTGAGAAACCACCAGGCTGTTTCCCACAGTGGCTGCACTATTCTAGAATCCCACCGGCAATAATGCACGAGGTCCCAGTTTCTCCACGTCCTCGCCAACACTTGTTATTTGCCGTGTGTGTGCGCGCTTTGTAACAGCCATCCTAATGCATGTGACTCTGCCACAAATCCGTGTGCATTTGACACATATTTGGCTTGGAATTATCCTGTGGTGAGAAACACTGGGGGCTGACCCCCAGGGACCTCGCTGACCAGATGCCCGGAATGGGAAACCCACCATACACAGGTCTCCGTTACTGAAAAAGAGGCAGAGAGTTTAAATGTCTGAGTGATTCCAATTTAGATGTTGTTGAAGCCAGAGGGTCCAAAATTCAGAACTCCTGACGGCTGTAAAACAATTGCCATACAAAAACTAGTTTGGTCTGCAAAAGTTGTATTGATTTTTTTTCTGTAAGCTTTTACAGCAAATTGGATTTTAAGAGTTTCAAGTCCTACAGAGGAAAATAATTTGTTCCCCAGAGAGAACTCGATGTCAGCACTATGTCATCGCCCCTAATAACTGTATTAAAGGATGAATTTTAAAGCAGCTCACAGGAGTGCTGAAAGAAGGAATCTGTTTTCTAGCAACTTCATTAAATCAGAAGTGCTGTGAAATACATATTCACGACAGTACCTGTGATTTTGCTTTCATTTGCAAATGTTTTGAAAACCCCTATTTTCCTATCAGTCACTGAGTCAGTAGTCATTAAAAATAAGAAGTTGGGGGCTATGAAAATGCCTTCTCTTGTTTTGGTTTGTGAGTTTGTTTGGTTTGGTTTCTTTCTGAAGTTCTCTCCAAGTAGAGGGAGGGCCCCCTTGGGGCCTCCCAGGGCTCGAGGGCAGAGTGTCCATCACTGAGGCACAGGAAGTGCGTCCTGGCTCCTCCCACCACTCGGGAAGGCTGGGCATTAAGTGCCAGGCTGCTCCTCGCTCTGTCGGCCTCACCTCGGCTGAAACAGGTGGTGCCAACCCATTCCTCCCTCCTGGGGGCTGGAGTCAGGTGCAGGCTGCCCTGGCCTCTCTGGGTCTGCCGCGTTCGCCACGGTCACCAGTGAGCCCCAGGCCCTTCCTCAAAGGCACAGCTCGGCTATTGCCCGAAGCAGCTGTGTTCTGGAGCATCCCTGCTGAGTGGCCGAAGATGAACCCACACAGACTTGTGCTGACCCGCTGGCACGCACACGTAATTCTCTTTCGAAATGAAGGACCCGACGCGCTCATCACGCCCAGCTGGTGAAAGGCGGACCACCACAGCCAGGGGTGGTGCTTTTGAAGTTCCAGGTGGCTGCCCCCAGCGCTCTGTGTGGCTGGCTGGCCAGGGGTGGAGAGGGGACTCGTGGGGACAAACTTCCAGTACAGCGCTGCCGTGACAAGGGTGTCTCTTCAGAACAGGCTCATGCTCAGTTTGAACAGCTGGAGGTGTGACTGTCCCCACTCTGGGCTCTGGGAAACACTTTAGAAATGCAGATTCCTGGGCTCCATCCTAGAGCAAACTGGGGCTCGGGTGGGTTCAGCGGTCTGCCCCAGAGATTTTGACGCTCGGCCAGGCAGGACACCACTGAACTGAAGGGCCGTTTGCGGCCATGCTGCCGGCTCCGGTGTGTGTCCGGCAGCTAACGAACCGGCCTGCGTCTTATTCGTGGCTGCAGTTCGACACCAAGTAGACACAGACCAGGGGCCAGATCCTGTCCTCGAAGGAGGTTCTCTGTGACCAATGTCAGAGACCTGTGTAGGGGAGGAGTCTCAAGTCCCCTATACTTCACCTGCCGAGTTACCGTCCCTGCAGTACCAGTGACCTAGCCCCGACGAACCCATCCGTAGTCCAGCAAGTAGCTTCTTGGTGTCACGAATCTGCCCAATTCAGAGTTTATCAACCAACAGGACACGCCGAAAGGATCAGATTGCATGGGGCACATTCGAGAAAGGTCATGCTCCGTCGAAACGCTGTCCATCTCTGGGGTGGCTGCGCGTTAACCTTCAGACAGCACCCCCACATTGCCCGAGCACCCAGCGAGACCCACTGTGCCCACCCTCCGCCCTGAGGTGTCTGCAGCTGCAGCCTGCCTCTGCCACCCCCGAGGTGGAGCTCGGGAGGCACAAGGGGCTCTGTGAGCACGAGCCGCTGTGCGGCCTGAACCAGGGGCCGCAGCTCGCCCCAGGTAAACTGCCCTGGGCAGGGGCTACTCACACAGGATGCGACAAAACGCCAGCTCTGTCGGCATCTCACCTGCACGCTGTCTTCTCGGCAACGATGACGGCAGGCAGGAAGGAGCCACAGAACAAACTGCACGTGGGTGCAGCCGAAACCAGGCCTGTGGGCTGCGGACACGGACGCACACTCGCTCCCCACCCGCCCCTCCACAGCGCACCCCGAGAGGCCACTGCTGTGCGTTGTAAGTGGCAGCCATACAACTTATACCTTGATGCATCCTGATACAATTTCTTGAATTTGTTCGTGTGACATTCAGTTGTGTACTTATTATCCTTCTTACTAATAGATCTGCTCATTGGGATGGGTGTTCTGTTATATTAGGAAAATCTGTTTTTAATCAGTCTGTTGATTTAATTATAAGTTATTAAGAGAAAGCCTCTTGACTTGATTGCACTGGAAAGTGTCAAACTCCCCTTCTGAGTGGGAAGGTGGGAAGGGGTGGGAGCAGAAGGCAGGGAAAGCCAGGAGCCTTTCCGACGCCCACCCCTGGCAGCGGGGATTCTGAAGGGTCCCGGGTGCTGGGCAGCGAGAGGCCTCGTTGTGATGCTTTTAAAAGCAGCTGCTTCTCCACGCTCGGAAGAGGAGCGTTGGCGTGGGTGTGTGGTAGCAGCAGTGCTGGCAGAGGGCGGGTTATTTTTAGTTTCAAGGAAGAACAAATCTGGGTTCCTGTCCAAGGAAGAATGTCCTTCAGGACCGTAAGTCACATATCGTGAGGTTTCTGTGTTTTGGAGCAGGGTTCTCAATGGCCTATAAAGGCAATAGTCTTAGAGTTTAATTAAAAAGGTCTGCGCCCTATGACATGACCCGTTGCTAATAGATCAAGTTACATCTGAACAGACCCAACATCAGCTCCTCCTGAACTCGGGAAAGGCGCAGGTAGGTCGCTCCTGGACTGATGGACAGCGGTGAGTCAGGGCCGTCACCGAGTGGCCGTGTCCAGTTTGAAACACGGAGCAGTGTGATTTAAACATTTGGTGTTTGGGGGCAATGAACCCGGGGATGGCTTCCATCAGCCAGTCTGGCACGGACCAGAAGCAGCCAGAGCCCCTGCGGTCCCGCCCCTCCCGAGCCCAGGGACCGGCAGGCGAGGAGGGTCGACCCCTTTGTCTTTCAGATCCCATTCTTGGCCGAAGGGATCAGGATCCACGGAGAGAAGGTCACGGAAGCGCTGCGGCCGTTCCACGAGCGCATGGAGGCCTGTTTCAGGCAGCTGAAGGAGAAGGTGGAGAAGCAGTACGGCGTCAGGACCATGGTGAGGGGCGTTCACAGAAGTGGGGGGGGCGTCACAGTGTCCCAAGGTGACGGGCTCGAAGGGCAGCGTAACTAGGACGTGTACGGGATGCCTGCTTGGGAAGCGGGGGTGTCGGGACCTCAGTCCCCTTCGTCAGGCCATCTGCCAGGAAGCCAGTGATGTCCTTTCAGTGATGGGACATGTCAGGGTGTGTAATGTTCATCAACCGGCTTGATCATCAGCTGCCTGGGGCGGGTGGAACAGCGGAGAAACCTCATACAACCCGTGCAGAGCATTAAATAAGTGACCAGCAGGGCACCACCTCTCACAGAGTCCCAGATCAGCGGGGAGCGCATGCCCGGCCCAAGGACAACATCTCCGAGGGGAGGGTGCGGAGTGCTGAGGTCCGGAACCGTTAGCGAAGACGCACCTGCTGGAGGAAGTGGTCGCTGATGTAGATGAGGGTGATGGGGGTGGCTGGGGAGGAAAGGGCCCACTGAGCGGAGGCCAGAGGCTGGGCAGACGCAGCCGCGCCTCGGGCAGAGGGAGGTTGGAGGGAGGAGCTGGGAGGTGCCCGACCACCCAGAGCCTGGAATGCCAGTCTGGGGCAGGAGAGCTCCACGCTGGGGTGAAGGGCAGAACTGGGCTTTTGCTAAGAGGTTATGGAAGGTTCCTGAACAGGGGCTGAGGGCAGGAGTGAGATGGAAGACCAGCTAGGGAATTTTAATGATGCAAAACACATGGTGGGTTAAGCCTTGTGGCAGGCTTGAGACCGTGGTCACGGGACTCTGCCTTGGCTGCTCCTGAGCCACCGGCTGCGCTCATTCCCAGCCCCTGGGAGCCTGGAGGGGTCCTGACCTCCACTGCCCGACTCTGGAGACGGCCGCACAGCAGGCAGCTGTGGCCCGTGTCCCCCATTTTCAGAGACAGGCAGCCATGGGGGAGGGCAAGGCCCCTTCCGGTCTGCTAGAGCCTCATGCCTTCTGGCTGGAGGGGTGTGTGCATCGGCCTCCCGTGCCACTCAGAGAGGAAGGTACTGAGGTTACTGTGCTTCTCCTATCGCACGGCTCTGGTCCTGCTTCCCCGGGGCCAGGTGGCCTGCGTGGGGTGATGGCTCTTGTGGTGTGTCCTTTGGCCCCTTTCTGGCCCACCGCCACCTTGCCACCATTCTCCGACATTCTCTGTTGAACTCACTTCTTTTTTTCATTCCTTTATGTCATTTGGCAAATACTCATTTCATGCTTTTGCTGATATGAACTTCAACCCTGTAACTCCATGGGGGAGGCACTGTGGACATCCCCACTTTACAGATGGGGGGATGGGGACGTGGTCATGGCTGTCACTAGCCAGCGAGTGCAGACCCAGAGTTGGGAGCACATCGGTCTTGCTCCACCGTGCTCTCAATCACAACTCTGCACCTGACACCTGTTGAGCGTTCCTCCTCTTGGCCGTGCGGTCAGACAGAGGACCCAGCCTCCTGTGAGCTGGGCTGGTTGACTGTGCCTGCTCTCCCACCCACCCCATCCACCCCACCCACCGTGCTGGCCCTGGACACAGCTGGGCGTGAAAACTGAGCAGGCAGACCGGGACTGCCAGCCCCCTACCAGGCCCCCAGCGGCACCCTAAGTGATGCCAGAATCCTCAAGGACCAATCTCTGCAGAGCTTGGGGCAGGTGACAGTCACGGCCGAGTGGCAGGAGAAGTTTCAGAGAAACCATCATGCGTGTCTTCTGAAGCCAGTGGGCACTGACTTCCTGGCCCTTATCCAGTCCTCTGACCCCTTCCTTCAAGCCCCACAAGGAACAGAAGCCTTGCCTGAGGCTGCCCTCTCTCCACCCTCATCCCTGCCCCCACTGCGGGGTCCAGGAGCTCACTGCAGACCCATCGCTCAGACTGCCCGCCTCCAGGGGCCTTCCCACCCCTCCACCCATGCGCACACCAGAGCACATATCCCCCTTCCCACCTTCCCTGCCCGGCATCCCACCCCCACGGGTCCCCATCCTTCACACCAGCTTGCGCTGCAGTATCCCCAGATGTGCTGTGGTTCAACTGTCCCCTCTGCCATCTCTGTGGGCTCCTGCCTCTGGGTGGGCTCCTCTCGAGGCCTCCTGCAGCGATGGCCAGTGGGAGGGACATATCCCAGTGGTTTTCTTGGGACCTGGGTTCCTCGGGGTCTGCTGGGAGGGGTGTTGACTGGCAGCCCCTGCCCCATGGAGAGGTTCTCCCCATGCTCTCTGCCAGCACTGAACACACTGTCACCCGGGAGAGGAGCGGGTTTGAGAGGCTCAGGAGCCATCCTAGTGCCAGCTCTCTGCTGGAGGCTCAGAGCTGACCCTGTGACTGCAGGCCTTTCGGGGGCCCCCATGTCCACCCCTACCTGGCCCTGCCCACCACTCTCCGTCACCCACCCCAGAACCCCCACCCCATGTGCCCCCTCCTGGGGGCCAGCACGTCGCCCCCGTGAATTTCCCATCTACAGTGGGCGTTTGTGCAGCGTTTGGCAGGGGGCCATTCCAGAAAACTGAGGGATAGGCCTGCTTCCAGCCCCACCCCAGAAGGCTGGTTGCAGGGATTAAACTCAGCTGCTCCACCCACCCCGAATCCGGGGCAGACCTGACTGCTTGGCCCGTGTGTGGGAGGGCAGGGCGCCCCCGGTGACAGACCCTATGGGAGTCTGTGCTCCGGGCTGCAGGAACCTCCTGGCAGGGACGAGGGCCACTGCCAGCCCCGCGGCCATCCACTTCACCCTCGCTCTGCCTCGGGACCACCCCTGCACACTCGGGAGGTGGAGCTCCGAGAGGCTCCGGTTTTACTTGAGGCCGCAGCCTCACTGGAGCCAGAACTCGAGCCTCGTCCAGCCGCCCGCCGCCAGCCCTGCTGCGGGATGGACATCAGTCCTCTAACAGCGTCCCGGTCCTGGAGGGACCCCTGTCAGGACTGGGGAGACCAGCTGCTTCAGGGGAGAGACACCGTCCTGCTGCCTGAAGTCCTAGAGGCTGCGCTCGGGCCAGAGGGCGCGGAAGGCAGACGCCCAGCAGAGCCTGCGGCCACGCCCAGCGGGCACCCTGCTAGTGGGGGCCCCAGAGCAGCCTCAGCCAGAGCCCTGCTCCCAGGCCTCCTCCTTTATTCGTCCCCACCCATAGTCACACGTCCCAACCGAGACCACAAGGACATCCCCGGCCCTCTGTGGTCGGGGTGCGTGTCCAGGGCTGCTCCCTGGGCCTCCGGGCCCCACAGTGAGGCTGTTGAGAGGGACAGACACCTGGTGCCTGCCCAGCTGATGCCACCTGTGAGCCAGCCTTGGAGGCTGCTGCTGCTGCTATGGGGGCTGTGGCTAGGGTGGCAGGGGTCCGGGAAGGTGGAGGCAGCTCACCAGTTCATGCAGAGTGTGGAGAGAGGGCCAGCGGCCCACCAAGATGCCGGGGAGAGTGATGGCCGGGCCGGGCAGGTGGGGCCGGGCAGGTGGGTGGGTAGCTCTTCCTTGGGAGCATCAGGAACAGTGGACACCATGCAGGCTCCCAGGGCCCAGCCGGGAGGCCGCAGAGGGGGACAGGTCAGAGAGCAATGTCCCTCAGATGGCCCTCCGAGGTGTTTGGGAAAAGCTGCAAGAGGAAATCGTAGCCTGCGAGGCTCTGGGTTTTGTGTGAAGAGCAGTTTCACAGTTCGGACTAGTCTGCAAATAATCATTTCCTTTTCAGTGTTCTTGTAAAGGCCAGTTAATGACAATGGGCATCTACTGGGATGTACGAGATGGCGCCATTACTGGCCCCGAGCCCAAGACAGAGCAGACCCTCCCCCTGCCTGACTCCAGCTGCACACTCCTCCGCACTGGGGGTCGCCTGAGACTCCAGGGGCCTCGAGCCCCGCACACTGGTCATCTGGCCCTTTCCGGAAAAGGCTAACCGACTCCCGCTCTTAACTGTTCTTTTGCAGTTTTGAACCTTTTCTTATTAAAGAGATAGTGTACAAATCAAATTGTATTTCACACACACAACACATATCTAAGAAACAGACCCACTTCTCAGATGTGGAGGTGGTGATATGTACCATCTGTGTTCAGCCAGGGCCCCAAGCAGGTCCTGGGGCCCTGTGGGTGACTGGTGGAATGAGACGCCCGCTGTGCTGGGGTGGGGGTGGGGGCGGCAGCCACACCGAGATGAAGGGCCTCAGCCTCGGGTGAAATAAAGGAGCTTCCACAGCAGCCGTGGTCCCAGATGTGCTGACATCTGGCTCAGGAGCAGGTACACGAGCATTTTCCTGCTTAATTAGAGGCTGACACATGGTATATTTCAGGGACACGTGTTTTTGGTAACATATTGTACAATAATGTGTCAGAGAGGATGGAGAACTCTATACAAGGCCATTTTTCGTGAGAATGCATTACCAGTCCGCCACATGGCAGGGCGGGTGGGCGCAGGCGCTCCACAGGTGGCCGCACCTAACCTGCTGTCCCTGCCACCGCCTGGGAAGGAGCCCCCCCGCCGCCAACTGGAGCAGGAGCCCCGTATTTTAGCTAGCAGACCTGCGGTCCACACACGCCGTGACGTGCGCAGTCTCTCCACTTGCAGAGCTGTACAGAGTCCATTCAGAGATCGTGCAGCCTCCTTCATCTCACTCTAGATGTCACTCCCTCAGTTACATTTTCTGGACGGTACTTCCTACTGTGACTTTGGACGAGGCCGATGCCTTGTGGTCTTAGCAGAGAAGACTACATTTAAAGTTTTATAAAGACAAGGGAAGTTTTTCCTGATGTTTTTCACAGTAACAGGTCAGGTTTGAAAACACAAGAAAAAACACCCAAATCATCATCGTTTTTACCTTTCCCCTCGAACAGGAACATGCACGTGCCGCCCAGAAAGGCGCTGGCACTTTGGGTCTCAATGCCAGGCTGCCGAGACCTCGTGGTCCCGGGGTCTGGCCCTGCCAGGCAGGAAGTGTGTCGGGACAGACGCCCAACCAGCCCCTCCCTGTCCCTCTGTCTCCACCGCAGCCCTCAAGCCTGGACGACAGACGCGGCAGCCGGCCCCGGTCCATGGTGCGGTCCTTCACGATGCCCTCCTCGTCCCGGCCTCTGTCGGTGGCCTCCGTATCTTCGCTGTCCTCAGACAGCACCCCTTCCAGGCCGGGCTCTGATGGGTGAGTGGTGCTCAGCGGTGGCCGGGGGGACCATGGGAGGCTCATGAGGAGCCACCGGGGCCCTCGGCTGGCCGGTCTTGTCACAACTGAGAAAATTTTTTTAAAAAGCAAAACTGTCTTTGAAACAGAAACCCTCTATGACTTTGCAAGCACAGTGCCCCATAAGGCTTCCAGGGTCTTGCGTGTCTTCGAGAAGGAAGCTCTCACTTGGCCAACTGTTCGGGGTCCAGTGTCCATCATCAAGTGCTCACACCTCCCTCGAGGTACCGGTCCCCTCGGTGTGGCCGGGAAGAAGTGCAGCGCACCCCTGCCTGCCATGTGTGCAAACTTCCCGTCCCTGGCTCACTCCCGGGCCGTCCCCGCAGGGCAGGACCCTGCAGAGTGGGGGCTTCCTTGAGAGGCACCTTATCTCTGAGCCCTCCTTGGAGAGCCATTTTTGCCTTTGAGCTCCAGAAAGCACAGAGCCGCCAAGGGGGCGACAAGAACCTGACGGGCTGGTGACCGTCCGAGCACTCCCTGAGCCTCTCTCTCGAGTTAACTCCAGGTGTCCAGAGAGAGCCTCCGCCTCGCTGGTTGGTGTGCTTGGCGTGGCAGACACGTACAGCTGCACGCCACTGACACATCAGAGAAGAGCTTGGGATCGTCTGACTGTCGAGTTCGCACAGCTCGGTGCTTGTCCAGCCCCGCGTGGTTGAGAGTCCGTCACCTACCAGCCCGCAGGCTCCGGCCCCTGCCACACGCAGACCCAGACTTTGAGGGCACCCAAGGGGTGCTCAGCTCCAAGTGCCCTTATCTGTCGGCATCTGATATGCCCAGTGGAGCCCTGAAAGTGGCACCCATTTTTTTTTTTCTTTATAGCAATTTTTCAGTGTCTGCTATTTTGTAAGGCTGGGCCCATGTGGAAACTTTCAGTGTAGAGGTATTTAAATCATGTGCACTTGTCACTTAGAATGATATTGCCAAAGAAATGCAATTCAGCTCTCCCCAAGAGAATCCCCAGCTAGTTCTGAAAAGGTGGCTTATTTCCCAGAATGCAGGAGCGGGGTGTAGTGGACGTGCAGGTTTGGATGAGAACAGCGGAGTCTGCTCTGGGAGCTCAGGAGCTTGGGCAGCCCCTGCCTAACACCTCCCCACCCCTCTCCAGAAGCCTCTGGTCAGCCTCGACCTGCAGGCACCTCGGACAGAGTCCAGGGTCGGCGTCTTTCTCCACGTCTCCACCCTTGGCCATGTACCTGATGGGGAGCAGAGGAGGCCATGCTCGCACAGGGCACAGGCTGGCTGCAGGGTGAGGCGCTCCTGGTCAGCTGCTGCCTTTGGCAGGCACAGTCCCTGACTCGCCCCATCCTCCTCTGGCTCTTTGCCAGTGTGCCGTGCTCCCCCCCCAGCACACACACCGCCCCCCACCCCCCGCCACCTGGAGCTGGACAGTGTCCACAGATCCTTTTTTTCCCTGCACTAACTATCTCGAGTTCTGCAAAACCGAGAATAAAACTAGTAATATTTCTGATCATTGCTTATAATAGATATAATATCTAATGTGCAATGGACGTGGGTTTATTGGTTAATATGTATCCAGCCAGAAAAAGTCCAGGTGTCCCAACATGCCTTAGTGACCGAAGTCAACACCAGTACGGTGTAGCAGTCGTTTTTAAGCATTTATTACAGGGAACGTTTAGTCCTGTCTAGAGTGAGCAGGAGGCTGCTGAGGCCCCGAGCTCCTGAGCCAGCTGCGGTAATAATCTTGTTTCTGTCTGCACCCCGCTCTCTCTCCCCCATATTATTTTGAAGCAAATCTCAAAGTTGGTGTCTTTTCATCCATAAATATTTCAGTGTGAATTTCTAAAAGATAAGAAGTTAAGAAAAAAACAACCATTTATCACACATAAAAAATTAACAGTACCTTCCTGTTATCATCAAAGATTGGTGTTAATTTCTAATTGCACCATAAACGTCATATTTTTATTTGTTTTAAATTGGGCCAACTAAGAATCTCACAATTGATGGATACATCTTTTTAATTCTCTTCCACTCAGTGGCTTTGTCTTCTCACTTTTTCTCTTTTCTTTTTCTTGAAATCCCCCAGTCACTTGTCCTGTAGTCTGCACATGGCCGGCGGCATCCCCCACGGCGGGGCGTGTCCCTGCCCCGCAGTCCCCAGCACCATGACAGGTGCATCTGGAGGCAGGGTCGTGCTCAGGTTTAACTGGGGGACAGGGTGCCCCCACTCAGAGGACGTCGTGCCCCCTGTGTCTGTGTTAGTGGGATCAGTATCTGTTGATCACTGATGCCCCCATTTAGTGCCACAACTGTTTAGGTGGCACGTGCCTCAGCAACAGCAGACCCTGCAATGCCACCGGCTCCACAGGGAGAACAAGAAGTGGGCAGAGATCCGGCCCTCGCTCTGGATGGTCTGTCCTTCAGCGGCCCCACAGCGTGGTCCCAAGAGCCACCCACCAGACTGGATTTCTGGGTTACCTCTCCCATCCCGGAAAGGTCGTGGGATCCCCTGACTCGCAGGCAGTCCCCCTGGAGGGAGCCAGCTGATTCTGTAAGCGACCCAGGAGGTCAGGCCCCACAGGCACTGAGAGGGCAGGGACATCCCCAGGGCAGCTCTGCTAAGGCTCCCTGTCCCGACAGCCCAAGCGATGGGGACGAGATCCGCCCTGCCCCAGGCCTGGGGGCTGCAGGCCCTGCGCCGCTGGAGGGTGGGGAGCCCCATGAGTGTGCCTGGGTTCGAGCGGCTGCTTTCCAGCACATGGAAGTGCCGCGCAGCCTGCAGCGTAAAGGACATTTGTCAGAAATCACATGTCAGGCCGATTCTCCCCTGTGATGGTGTGACTATAACTCTTTTTAAGAGACCACATCTCTGGTGAAAGAGCATTTTCAGGTGCTATGTTTTAAAAAATACAAGACCCTAATCATAACAGTGCTCACATGTGAGTCAGCACTGCAAGGTCTGAAGGCCATTTTCATCCCTTTATGCACAAAGGCCCTCTCTGCCACCTTCCTGCTGCGGAGGGGGAGGCTCAGGCTCAGAACTGGATCTGTTTCTTTCCTCCCGACGTTCTAGGACAGAAACAACCCTGCCCCCAGCCTTACATTAAAACAGCAGACGGCAGTGGTATGTAGGGGGCGTGCCCTCAGCTTTGACACTTGCCTCAGAACCCAGGCCAAGACACCCTTCCTCGGCAGATTGGCCATTCACATGCTTTTATGCCACCTTGCTGGTGTCACTGAGCAACAAGGTGGGGGTGCCCTCTTCTCTCGTGACTGGGGACATCCAGCCTACAGGGTCCTTGCCTCTAGCCCGGGGCTGGCCGGAAGCCTGCACATGTCTCCCATTCCTGCGGGCTGGGCCGGCCAGAGGGCTCCACACCGAAGCAGCCTTTGTGCCCGTGGTGTAAAGCCAGCCACGGCAAGCTGGTCGGAATCACCACACCAGAAATTCCTTTGCATCGGCCTGTTCCTTCCTGTTGTTCTTGTGACTATTTGAGTACAAATCTCCAAAAGGCAAGGGCTCCCCTTTGAAATGGACCCCAAGTGCCCGCCTCCTGTGGCAAGCCACAGGAACCCCTGAGCAGCCTCAGACTTCGTCCTGTCACTATGGGTTTGGTTCCGGTTTGTTGTTTCTGGGGTGCGGACACGGTCCGTGTACTGCCGAGGGTCAGTGTGTGTCTGAGGTCTCCCCTGCCTCCCTGCTCATGTCACCCTTCCCGGCCGTTCCAAGCAGCACCACAGGGTCCTGCGGGTGGCTGCCCCATCGGCAGGCTGAAGGGCTGTCGCCGCCCTGGGGAGGGCCCACGGCTCACACACCCGTGTGCCTCAGGTTCGCCCTGGAGCCCCTGCTGCCGAAGAAGATGCACTCCCGGTCGCAGGACAAGCTGGACAAGGACGACCCAGAGAAGGAGAAGAAGGACAAGAAGAAGGAGAAGAGGAACAGCAAGCACCAGGAGACGTTCGATAAGGAGTTTAAACCAGCCGACCTGTCTCCACAGCCGTCCGAGGCTGTGATCCTCTCAGAAACGGTAATAATCTCCAGGGGACCCTCCCACCTCGGCGCCCTGCTGGGACCTGCCTCGGCTGCGTGGTTAGCCCGAGTGCGGGGTTCAAGGAATGGGCTGTAAAAGAGGCACCTGAAAAACCGAGGTCTCCCTCTGCACCCCTCCCTGACCGACCCCAGCGCTGCAGGGCGCTGTCCCCAGGTCTGTCTCTCACCACATCCTCTATCCCAGGGGGACCGAGCTGCTCCCACACATCCCTGGCCCCCCCCACGATGTCTCTGGAGACGCACAGGAGCACTGTGCTGTCGAAACGCAGCACTTCCTGCTGGGTGGCCCCTTCCCGACCAGCAACCACTCAGCCTTGGGACTGCCAAGGGCTCTGAGCTGCTCGGCTGGAGGCCCAATGCCCCTCCCACTGAGCTCCACCCCCCGCACAGTCCCCTGTGGTCTCCCCGGCCTTGTCTGCTCCCCACTCGCAACCCTGGGCCATCATCTTTCGGAAGGATTCTCGGGGACTTAGTGTGGCACCTGCTGATTAGTTGACATCAAAAACAGGTTTCAGGAAATCCCATTCATTCCAGAGTCCCCATGGAGCAGAGGGGTGGGCCTGGGCCTGGGCCTGGGCCTGGGGGGGCTGCTGCGCCAAGAAGCACATGGCAGCATTTGCAGCCTGAGGGCAAAAACGAGGCACGGACAGCTTCTTGGGGTGCATGTGACTCGGAACGCGCCGTTTATACACAGGTTTGTATAGTGGTTAAGTCAGACTCACAGCCGCCTCCCCGTAGAACAAAGGGCATTTGTACGGGGGCCAAGAACGCACCTGCCCCGGGCAGGAGCCCATGACCTATCCGGGTGCGATTGAGGGGGTCTTGGTCCCAGGGCTCAGGTGGGACCACCTCTTAATAAGACACACTTCCTAGTTCTTTGTATCTCAAACAGCAGAGGGTACGTTTCATCCAGACCGCACCCCACTCTGACCAGCTCACATGTCCTTGGCGGCCTAGAGGCGGGAGGCAGACCCCTAGAGGCGGGAGGCAGACACGGGTCTTCCAGGGAGCCCTGTCCTTCGGAGGCCTCTGGATGCAGCTCTGCCTGCAGCTGGGCCTCGGTGTTCCGTTGCAGCAATCCAGAGGCCCAGGGTGTCAGGGCTCAGGGGAAGGACTGGCCAGGCACTCACATGCAGTGCCCGGGCAGGGCCCCCATCAGTGCAATTGAGGAGTTCCTGGTGAATGAGCCACGTTCTGTGTCCACCACTCTAGAAAGTTGGGGTGCCAGCGGCCCTGCTGAAACTGGCCAACATCCCCTCAGTCCAGGATAGGGCTCTCATGTCTCAAGACCTTGTAACTGGGTGGGGCATTAACAGAAACATAGTTTGGATATTTGCTAAGTGCCAGACACAGTACAAGTCTTTCATTTGTTTGCACATAAGCTTCTTTCTAAGCTGGTCAAGCAGGAGGCCTCAGAAGCGGAGTCCATCACAATTAAGTTTTACGGAAAGAACTCAAAGGACACAGCAGCCACTTGGCCATCATAGTGCCAGTTCTGTCCCTTCCCTCCTGGCCCCATTTGTCTGCAAGGACACTGTTAAGATTGGGCTGAGCTGCACAGAAAGCAGGCCTCCCCTTGCTGACCCCGAGCACCCTCAGCAAATCCAGGGGACACGCCCATAAACTTGACCCTTCTGTGGCCCCTGCTGGTTGTCAGAATGGCCACAGCTGCAACTCGTAGCCAGGATGCCTGACCTCTCCTGCGGGCGGGCTATTCTTGGTCCAGCCCAGCTATCTGTCCCCAGAGCCACTGCTTCCAGCAGGTGACAGGTGTTGACAGGGCCTGTGAGTAGTCCGGCACCTGGAGTTCCTGCGCCACTCTGTGTGCCTTTGACCTGCCATCAGGCCAGGCCCTGCTCCCCGTGAGAGTGACCAGAGCAGGAGCATCGTCCCTTTCTCTGGGACCACGCCAGCGGGGCTGCCACTGCCCCTTGCCTCCCACTTGAGCTCCCTGGGTGGCTGCAGAGCTTCCCTCTGGTCACTCCATGGGCCTGGGTTAGCTGCCCACCTGTATGATCAGCAATTTCATTAACTTTTGCTGAGCCCGGAGCCAGGATGGGAGGGGATCCCCCTAGGTACTATGTGCACCCCACCACTGTGATATGCTGTGCTCCCTGAACCACCAGAACACACCCTTATGGGATGGGACAGGAAGCCTGCACAGCCCCCAGATCCCTGTGGCCCCGTCCGCTGTCACTAGGCTTCAGGCCTCTCATAGCGGGTCTCGGCCCAGGAGGGGTGGCACCTGGCCTGCAGGTCCATCTGCTGCCTGTGTCCCCTCAACGACCCCATTTCCCGAAAGGCTTACACCTGCCCCCGCTTCCAGCCTTGGGGGACTCCTGATGGCACTGGCTTTGCAGACCCCCTGGAGGGTGCCCGCCACAGGCACCTGCCCTTTGGGGGGGTCCGGCCCCTCCTTTCTGTTGGTCGATAACACGTCCGATCACTCCTGCCGCAGAGGAGTCTGGGGGTGCCTGTGCTGCCCAGGGCCTAGCACTCGGAGAGCAGGTCGGGAGAAACACCCCGGTTTCCCGGGGTGACTGGCATCTGTCAGGGCTTTGGCCGCAAATCGCTGTGAACCGGGGCTTCTGCAGCAGCGATGGATGGTCTCGGTTGGGAGGCCGGACGTCCAAGGTGTGTGCAGGACCACGTGTTCTGTGCCTCCCCCGGCTTCTGGGGCCTCCCTGGTACTCTCGGGGTTCCCTGGCTTGTAGAGGCGTCAGCCCGATCTCTGCATGTCGCACAGTGTCCCCGTGTGCATGTCTGTACCAAAATGCCCCTTTGATGAGGCCATCGGTCTTACTAGATTGGGGCCAGCCCTAATGACCTCAGCTCGGTCACCTGCAAAGACCTCATGGCCGGGCAAGGTCACATTCATGGGCCCCTGGCATTACGACTTCAACATGCGGCACGCCTCAGCCCAAGGCAGCCCCTCACTGCGCTCTTTCTGTCCCCCCAATGTAGATAAGTCCCCTGAGGCCCCAGAGGCCGAAGAGCCAGGTGATCAACGTCCTCGGGAGTGAGAGGCGCTTCTCAGTGTCCCCGTCATCACCGCCGGCCCAGCAGACTCCTCCACCGGTCATGCCTCGGGCCAAGCTCAGCTTCAGCCTGCAGTCCAGTAAGTGGGACATTCTCAGAGTTCAACCTCAGGGCACACCCTGCACCCTCCCACCACCCCTCGATAGTGTGACCGCTCCTGCCCCCGCGTGGCAGCAGGGCAGCAGGCATGCCCAGCAGCCACAGCTCCGCCCGGCTCCCTGAGGTCCCCGGGATGTGCTGGGCTCGGCCTGGCTCTCAGCCTGCTGTGTGCAGGGGAGGGGTGCAGGGCGCCCTGTGGGTGGAGGCCGTGCTCGGGGAGAGGAGAGGGGTTTGGAGATAGGTCGTGGTGGTGGTCGCACAGCAATAGAAATTTAACAAATGCTGCTTCTCTGTACACTTAAAGTGGCTAAAACAGCAGGTTTTGTGTTCTACATGTTCTGCCGCAATTAAAACAACCAGCCAACCAATCACAGGGCTGTCCCTCAACCAGAGGCCTTCTCCTTGTCCCCCCATTCAATTCCCCTGCCCCCCATTCCCCAGCAGGTCTTCTGCACCCACTGACACAGTTCTGCCTGGGCAGAGTTTTCAACAGATGGGTCATCGGGAAAACTCTCAAAGAGACCCATCAGCTTTCTTTCCCCTTTAGAACCAAAAGAAAACAAATTCTAAGAGTCACAACAAGGGCTGAGAGCCTTGATGATCACTTCATTTCTCTGTCCACAAACCGCTGCTTTCCTCACCGACTTTAAAAAGCGGCTGTGCTTCCTGCGGCTCACTGACCACCGGGCTCCCCCCCTGAGCAGCGGCTCCCGGCTGTGACGTGTTACCAGACCTTGCTCAGTGACATTATCCCGTAACCACTGCGCAGGGCTGGGGACAGAGGCTGGCCGGGCTTTGGGACCAGCAGGTGGAGACTGTCCTTGTGACACCCAGCTGTGTCAGGGCCCCAGAAGCGAGGGGACCCCGGGAGGGATCAGAAGGGACCCCACGGTGACATGGCTGTTTTTACAGTGGATTCAAGCTCTGGTTTAGGTGCCTCGTGGAGCCTGGTGCTGTCTTTCTAGAACAGGCCTATAGGAGGGGACCCGGCCCTCTGCCTCCTCTGCCTGTCCCCCACTCGCTCTCTTCTCTGCCCCGCTGGCGAGCATCCCCGAGGGATGGAGCCTTCCCGCCTCCCTGCTGCTCCAGAGAAGGGAGCACAGCCCCTGCCCCGCCCATGCCTCCACGCCAGTGGGATGTGGGTTTGATGTTCAGTCCGTCTGGTTCCCCAGGTTTGGAGCTGAACGGCATGACCGTGACTGGGGTGGACATGACCGAGGTCCCGCCGCCTCTGCCTCTGAAAGGCAGCACGGCCGACTATGGGAACCTGATGGAGACCCAGGACCTGGTGGGCTCCCCGGTGCCCCCACCGCCACCCCCACACCAGAGGGTAAGTCGGAGCCTGAAGCGTGCGTCCTTACCTTTTCCCTCCTCGGAGTCATTGCCCCTTCCTGATGAGAGTGTGTCCACATCGGGTGGGCCGGGCCTGACCTCGACTGAAGAGGCCATGGGGTCACTGCTCTGTCTGTGCGCTCTGGTTCTGTTGTCATCACTGCATGAGGGACACCCGTCCACATGTGGCCTCAGGACAAGGAAAGGGAGGGGCCAACCCCATGACCCTGGCGGTCATTCCACTGGAGGTGCGGGTCTTGTGGAAGCTTGGTTTTGATGAGTAGCTTTTCTAGGAAGACGTTTGTCTGACTCGGGTAAGTCTCTGGCCGACGTCACACCGCATGGGACATGCTGCTGTTGGGGACCAACCCAGCCCTTGGGAAGCCCTTATCCCAACAGCTCCTCCGAGAGCGTCAGCCTCATGCTGGGGGCAGACAGGCACTCGCCACTCAGAGAATCTGCAGGATTTGTCTCCAACTTGGGCAAAGCCCAGATCCCCAAGGCCATGTACTCCTGGCTGGGCCTCTCCAGAACCCCTCCCCACTGAGATTCGGGGTGCTGGCTGCCACAGGCTGATGCCGTGAGGCTGGCACCCTCTCTTAGTCACTGATCTTGTCTGTTGGGCACAGTGCTGAGTGGCTCAGGGCCTGCCTACTAATGAAAATATTACCTGAAAGGCTTCAAAGGCCGTTTAAACCAGCCCTGTTACCGCCCACAGTTCCAGTCGCATTCTTTCTCACCCCGCCACACTCCTCTCCTGGTCTCCACGCTGCTGTCACTCGGGGGGCTCTCAGCAGCTCAGCGGCCTGGCCGCATGCG
Source organism: Tonatia bakeri (assembly GCA_004024845.1). Classification (NCBI taxonomy): domain Eukaryota; kingdom Metazoa; phylum Chordata; class Mammalia; order Chiroptera; family Phyllostomidae; genus Tonatia; species Tonatia bakeri. Next base: position 80,977 of record PVIA01003619.1, on the reverse strand, counting down.
GAGGGCAGCATGCCATGGAGGGGCGCGAGGCACGTCTGCTCAGCCTCCACCCAGTGACGGGGACCCAGAGCTCCGGTGGGACCCTGAAGACACGAGGTTGTTTTGTGGCTGTGAGTTCTCACAACTGAAGACATGTGTTTTTTCCCCTTAAAAAAGGCAGAATAAATTCTCACATTTCTTCTTGGGGAGCCTTTTCACCACGTGCTCTGCCAGTGTAGGTAATACTCTTCCAGTGAGAGAGGGGTTCAGGCACAGTCCATGTATCTAACGGATTCGTTGCTCTTGCATAAGAAAATCAAACGCAAGAGTGGGCTTCATCTTTGAGGCTGGAGGGACAACTGTCCTTCTGAGGTGGCAGTGCCTCTCTGATAGACCCGTTGCCCCTCAAGATGCCACGATGGGGAACTGGCCCTGGAGGCGAGACCCCACAGTGGCTTTTCAGAGGCTGGAATTGTTTGTTGCTCCTAAGGAAACAGAAGACTTGCCAACCAAGCACACATTCGGACAGAAGGAGACACAGGAGTCCAACCAGCACGTTGATTGGCCAGGATGTTATTTTCCTAGCAGCTTAGTTAACCAATGAGATCTTTACTTTCTCTGTTCGAGGGGAAAAGCGGGACTGTCCCACTGGTCTCCCTGCACCAGGGCACTCCAGATTCTGGACCTGGAAGCGTGAGCACGTCTGTCCGGGTTACAGATCGATCACCTCGGGGCATCACGTTATTCGCTCGGCTTCCTAGACACAGCTCCCACATCACCCGTGCCAGTGGGCTGGCTGAGGACGGGCCCTGGGTACAAGCTCTGGCTGCACTCACAGAGGGCCGCGATTCAGTTTGAGTCCCTGCCCAGGGCTCTTTGCTCTCCGTTCCTGTTTGATTCACCTACAGCGTGAGCACACGTTCAGGTGACCCAACCATGGGTGCGTGTGTCATAGGAAGTGGCTGCGTTCCCAGGGGCCTCCCTTTGCAAAGACCCTGGGAGCCTGTCCCTAGGAGAACGATTGTTCTCCTTCTGGGGGGTGACCCATAGACAGCCTGTCCCCCTCAGGGGTCAGCCCTGGGCTTGCAGCCCACACCCTCCCTAGTCGAGACAGCATCAGCCTGGCCCTCGCAGCTCTCCATTGACCCCGGGTTTCATGCCATGTCAGCCTGTCACAACCAGTGTGCGCCGTGATCTCCGGGGAACTCGCTGACCTGGAAATCACAGCGCACCTGAGGCCACACTGAATGGCCGCAGGTAGACAAAGACCAGACCGCAGGGCCCGGCGCTCAGGGTTTCTGGGGCCTCAGTGGGCTCACTCTTTACCAGTGAGTTTCAAAGGCAAAAGCAGGAACTTAACCATGGGAAGGGGAAAGTGGCCCAAATGGTCAGTCACTAAAGTCGATCAAGATCCCTAACGCAAGGGCTTCAGTGGGCGGTGACTGGCCCTGGAGCACCGGGCTGCCGTGTGCTCACTCAGAAAGCCGTCTTCGAAGCTTAAATCTGGTGCCTGCATTACCAAAAACAAACCAAAAAATCCTGTCCAGATTCACAACATGCAAACAATCGTTTCATCAGACCTCGAGGTAGGTGTTTCTTGGGACCTTTCTTACTGACTTAAAGTCTATTTTATGTCCCCTTTTGTAAAGTCTGAATACCATTGTATCCGTTATGTTCCCGCATATACCCACTCTCTTCTCTGTGTGAACCCCCGGATCACTGTAGTATGTCGTCGTCTGTGAATCCAGAGGAAATTCGCAGTGAATGACCACGGCAGTGTCTCTCCTCTGTCCTTGAAACTTCCCACCTTGAGCTAAATGTGACCCTCAGTGGAGAGACTGTTCGATCCTCCCTCACCCTCCGGTGACGGCGCTCTGGGATCCCGCCCGGTCTGCTGCACCCGTGCCGTGCGCCCACTTACCTGGCCCGTCCGCCTGGGCACCCACCCGCCCGTTCACTGGTGCACTGATTCACTCAGTTACCTACTTGGTCAGCTCCCAGTGGCGTGTCCTGTGTGGCAGGTGCCTGCAGTGCGAGAGGGGCCTCCCCCACCCCCAACCCCCTGCACCTGTCAGGCCCAGTAAACAGGCTTTTCCATCACCTTTACAGTCGTGACTCCATTCTCAGCTCTCGGGGAAGGAACCTCTGGTCCCTGGGCCAACCCAGCCTGCCCCGTGGCCATGACAACGTCTGGGACCACAGCTGCAGCATTTCCCTGTTTACGGCCCCTCCCTCCCAAGGAGCTTAAACACCCGACTAACTTGGTTCGTCCCCCGCCATCTGCAGTTTCAGGAGAGACTGGGGGTGAAAAACTACCTTGTAAATGGGTCACTTGGATTGGTGGCCACAGGTGCCACCCGGTTCACCCAGTGCTCCTTCCTGTGCCTTTCCAGTCCAGAGCCCAAGGAAGGGCGTACCCCCCACCCCTGGGAGCATCTCCAAGCACTTGCCTGTCCCTTACCAGTTCACAGGCATCCTCAGGGGCACGGGGTGGGACCCATAGATCCTCATGGAGGCAGGCTCAGCAGTGACACCACAGGGCTGCCTGGGTGGCCCTGGGTCCTGCCGCGCCCATGTTCACTTGCTCTTAGGCATCGCGCTGCCCAGTTCGGACATCAGTTCTTTTCTACTGAAAGCAGCCACACACACAGCGGTGGCTGTCCTTCCAGGGGCTGTGCGGACGGTGGGAGGACTCTGTGAAAAGCGCTTCGGCAGGGACACCAGCAGCCCAGTCCTGAGCATCACTGGCCTGCCAGCCCCAGGGCATGCGGAGAAGGCAGTCCCCACCCAGGGGAGCCTGTCACCTCTCCTTCCCTTCCACTAGGCCAGGACCAACCCTGGGAGACGCTGCTTTCCTATCAGAGCGTCAGTAATGTGGGCCTCCCTCTCATTCCTGTTTTCCAGCATCTGCCACCTCCGCTGCCCAGCAAAACCCCGCCGCCTCCCCCGCCAAAGACCACACGGAAGCAGACCTCGGTGGACTCCGGCATCGTGCAGTGAGCGGAGAGCACACCGCCGTCTTTCCTGCCCCGTCCCCCTCTGTGTCTGGTGTTTACCTCGGGGGACCCGTGATGTCTAACATCTGGGGCACTTGCTTTTCCTTCAGAGGAGTGCGCCCACAGCCTTGGAGCGCGTGGCCTTTGGTATTGGGAAGCAAGAGGGATGTGGGTCTGGGACGTCGTGGTGTGTTTCTCAAAACCAGGGGCTCCTGAGTGGGCCCTTCTTGAGAGAGCCTCGGTCTTGCCCAAAACCCTTTCTTCTTGTGCCAAGTGACACGTTGGCGAGGAGCAAGTGGAGCTGAGCGGAGCGCAGCAGGAGGAGTTAGGCCGTCGTCCTTGAGGACCAAGCAGCCTGAGCTTCCAGAGCTGCCTCTGCGGCGACCACGCCCCCGCTCCCACTTCACATTGTGTCACCCCGCCCTCCTCGCCTCGAAAGTGCACTGCGACTTCTTGCTGGTTCCCTGTAGGTCAACCTGCGTCAGGCGGTTCAGGTCGTACCTTTCAGTGAAGGGCCTGATCGCCTTCGATCTAATTTAAGGTAGGATATTTCTCAGCTACTGAACAGTTACTAATTTATGGAGTGGAGACGGCATTGCAGAAACCAGGTGGAGTGGGGAACTAGCTGTGAGTGTGGGAAGATCGATCCGCTCGCTCTCTGAATGAAGAGCGCACGCGCCGCCAGAGGCGGCCCATCGGTGCGCTCCGCTCGTCCTCTGTACAGAAGTGTGTACATACGGTGCCCCGTTCCCTCGCCGTGGTCCTCCCGTGCGTTGTAATAGGCATCCGCAAATGATTCTCAACACATGTCCCTCATTGTTAACTGCTGGAAATGTAAAAAAAAATCCAAATTCTGTTGTTTTTTCCCAAAGCTCTGAAAATGTCGGTGAATGATGACTTTAAAAAACTAACTTTGTATAACCTAATATTTGTACTCCATCATCTATATTTTTGTATGCACTGTGATCACAATATCCCCCTAATAGACTCAAATGTTAATCATTGACGATGAAAAATAAAACATTATTTAAAAAGACTCCCCGAGTCTGAGCACTAGGTTTTTGTCCCCGAGGCAGAATGCAGACGTCATCCTTGGTCGCTGTTTCTGAAACAGCTCTGCAGCCTGCACGCAGATTCGTGCCGGCCTTCCTCTGTTCTCGGTCTTCTCGGTTCAATCAGCTCTGACTGGGCCCCAGATGCACCCCGCTGCCCCCCACCCATGGCGCTCTGCGTGTCTGCCTGTCCTCGCGGAGACAGCAGAACAGAGCCTGCAACAGCCTCTGCGGACTGGAGCCCTTGCCCGCACCCCACCCAGGGCTGCGCCTGCGCCTCGCTTCTGCCTCCTGTCGGTCTTCCCGCCGCATAGTGGAGAGAAGGCCCTGCTGAGTGGGATCTGTCTAGTAACTGGAGGCGTATCAGGCTTCAGAGCTTTCTTTGCTTCTTAGGTGGCAAGACACAGACAGGCGGTGGGGTCCTGCTCTGCATGGGAAACGCATTCCCCTGGGCCCCGCCCAGGCGTGTCCCTGGTGAGCAGGTTCACCGAAAAGCCATTCTTCTGGTGAGTGTCCAGCTAGCGAGCCCCGGGCAACTCGGTTTCGTGGCTTCTTTGGGCCACCCATTCCTCGTGTTCCCTAAACCGCCACTTACTCCTTTTTAACTTACAGGAGCAGGTCACACACGTGTAGAAAGCGACCCTTCTGCCCACCCCCACAGCGATCATCACTGTGCTGCTGCCTTGTCCAGTTTTTTTCTAAATCGCATGTGATTTTCTTCACAAAATGGTTGTCTTACTGCATGTATGGTTTTCTGTCCAGCTCTTTCCACTGCACACGAACGTCTGTGTCACTCCATGTTTTTGAGAGCGTGAGGAAAACGCGGGCGGCCTCTCCAACCCCCGCGCCCAGGCGGCTGCTCAGAGCTCGAGGTGCCCGGACGGCCCGTCTCCCCTTGTTGAGCTGACCCCGGTTACTCGTGCTTGCTGTGAGGGCCCGCCCCGCCCTCGGGCACGTTGGACACGCGTGGGTGTAGGGATTTTCCTGTGCGCATCCTCACTCTTTGACCAGGATAAATACTTACCGTCTGTTGAGTGTGTTAGAGGTTGGGTGCTATCCATAGCCCTAAAATAATTGCATTGGCACACCACCCCGGGAGAGCGTGGGAGAGGCCAGCTCCTGAGGTGGCTAATCGTGGGGCGAGCTGCAGTTGATATCACGTGAGCTGTCACCAAAAATTGTAAAAATAGCTCCTGGCCCTGTGGAAGATGGTAGTTTTTATTCTAGAATGGCATCTGAGTTGTAGTCCTTCCCTGCTCCTTACCACTGCCTCCTCCGGGAAGTCCTCCTGGATAATCCCCACCCTCCACATTCTGTCTGGATCCCCCTCTCCCCGCAACAGCTGTCAGGAATCCCACATTGGTGTCTAGAGCTAGAAAGTACATGGTGAACACAACAGTTAGAAATGGTACACTAGACACATTTTGCACATTCCAGGAATTTTCTAATATCAAATGATAAATATGCAAATATACTCACAAAAGAGTGAACTTCAAACTCTACAGACACAAAATTTCTTCACCTTTAAATCCGGGTTGGACTGGAAACCATAATCACAGCGAAACTGGCATCTGTGTCGCCTGGTGTGTCCTGGACACAGTCCTTCTGGAACGAGGCATGAGGCACAGCTTGCCTCTCTGGATGCGCTGACATGTTCCTTCCAATCAGTGACAGTGTTTCTCAGCCTCGTCTCCTGCCTCCCAGACAGCCAGCCTTTCAAGGCACTTTTTTCTAATCATTCTTCACCATGAAATGTTAATAGTGTGGATAGAGTATGTATCTATTTACACACTTCATATGTATCTGTGTCTCATCCCGAAACAAAGTAAGATTTTTTTGTCCCCCAAGAACCAGTTTCACCCCTGGGGGTGATTTGGCCTTGTTGAGGATGCATACTCTAAGTTAGGAGTGGGGAGGGGCTTATGTTCTCTTTTTGCTTTGGTTGCCAGGAAGCTCAAAGCCAAATGTAGCTCTCACACGCTCACGTTTTGGTTTTATGTTTCTGCCTTCCAAAGTGCTTTATGCTCTCTAACTAATTCATGACTAATTCATCTTTATTTTAACTATCCAGTTTAACCTGTGCTTTGCTCAAATCTTTATTAAAAGAAGATAGTGTAGAAGCTGGATTTTACAAGTAGAAAAAGTCTTTTTCTTATTTAAAAACCACCCTCGGTGCTCAAAGACTGCTTCCTAGTATTTAGAGAAATTATTTTTTAATCAATGTTAAGACTTTTTTGTGTAAGATGTGATCTCCTTCATTATCTCTGGCTCTGGACCCTTTGATGGTATCGGGCTTCCCTCTCGTGCTCGCCGGAGTCTTTGTCGGTGTAATGGATTTCAGCTTTGGCTTTTTAGTTTTATCTCTAATTACTTTTTAGTAATTGACTTACTTTTTAAAGTCTGTTTGGGGAATTTTACTTTTTTTTCTGCTTTCCAATCTGCCCTTTTTGAATTATTTAAACATCTGTTCAGTTGGTAATGGCTTAGAAAAACTTAACAGGGACCCTGCTGGGCAGTAAGTCTTTGCTCCCAAATAAGCTGAAATTGGTGCCGCCTCTCTGTCTCTCACCAACACAGAGAAGCAGCCGCCGCCTTCAGGTCCTGGGATGACGGAAAGGCTGCAGCTCAAGCTCAGAGGGGAACGCAGGGCCTGCAGGGATGTGGGGCTCACAGCAGGCTCTTCCCGGCCCCGCAGTACCCGTGAGCGCCCCCTGCAGCACCCAGAGGGCATCCTGTTCTCTTTCCATCCTCCACACACCACGGCCTCAGTTCCTTCCCCTCCCTCAGCTCTGGCTGCCTATTGTCACACATTTAGCTGTTGCTACTCCTTTATTTTTCTTTTCAGTAGCAGGAAGGGCTGAATTTCATCTGTTCTTACTTGTTTCTCGTAACTGGTGTGGCATTTATCTGTCGTTCAGAGAGTGTGCACGGCTCCGCGTCAGGAGCTGTGCCGGGCACACAGGTCAAGGGGAGAGACCAGGCCGCCCTCCCCGGATCCCGGAGTTCGGTGAGGGAGTGGACGGGCCAACAGCCAGGTCAGGTCCAGTTTGCTGCAGGCCACATGCAGTGAGTACCAGGCAGGACAGAGCAGCGACGAGAGGCCTTCAGCACAGGTGCCTGGGGAGTGCGTAGCAGTGGGCAGAGGGGCCGGGGTGCGGGGAGGGACTGGGGGGGTTCAGGGGAGGGAGGGTGCTCCAGGAGAAGAAGGAGTCCAGTGTGGAAGAGCGGGCTGAGGGAAGCCGGAGAGCTGCAAGGCGTCCAGATGGGGCTACCCTGCTTCCAGGCCACTGCGACTACCCTGGGCTTTGTCCTGTGTGCCCCTGACCAGTGTTAGGGGCTGGAGGACCTACACAGCCTCCATGTCTCCATGCCATGGCCCCCTGTGAATGGGCCCAGGGACCATGGTGGGGCATGAAGGAGCATACTGCCGTGTAATGGGGCATGGTAGAGAATGGAGGAGCATGATGGAGTGTGGTGGAGCATGATGGAGCGTGGTGGAGCAAGATGGAGCGTGGTGCAGAGGGCGGAGCATGGTGGAGCATGGATAATGAAGGCCAGTGTGGCTGGTGTGAGGCCAGGCTGCAGTGTGTCTAAGTGAACTTGCCAGCCGCTCCAGAGCATGTGCTAGATTGTGGCGGCCTGAGCATGTTGTGGGGTCTGTGCCCTGGGACCTGCCTGTGAAGGTTGGAACTGCCCTCGCCCCTGGTTTCCTAGTGACCCTCAGCTGCACGTACAGGAAAGTGCCCTCGGGCAGTGGCGAAGCCTTCCCTGGTCAGCTTTGGGCAGCCTTCAGGTAGCGTTCCCGACCTGCCAAAGGGCCAGCTTGCCCCTGAGTGTCCCAGTGTCTCACCACGTGCACATGCTCCTCTCCGTGGGCTGCTCGGGGACAGCCGGTTCCTCCCTAAGACACTCTTGTGGCTTTCCCAGTCGAAAGGAGAGCTCAGCTCCTCTTCCTCTTCCACCCCCTTCCCTCCCTCCCTTCCTGAACAGCTTTGCCCTCGGGCCATCATGGGAGACAGAGCAAGGTAAGCATTCACACTGGGGAGGGGGCCGAGGGGTGTCCTGGGCGCCAGAGCCACATGCACGAGGGGGGAGAGCAGGCCTGTCTCCCAGGACAAGGGCAGGTGGAGTGCTGTCCCGAGAAGGGCCGGAGGGCAGTGAACGGGTGGCCTCCGCCCCTAAAACGCCCCCTTCGAGGCAGCAGCGCCGGTCTTTGGGTTTTTGTCCTCACTGGAGTTTGCGACATTCTCCTTAGGGGCAAGCAGGGAGAGCGCGGCACCCCAGCCCCGCGGAGCACTCAGGCGTTTCCTGCTGCAGCCCCGCCCTGGGCCCGGTCAGTGCCGGTGGCATCTGCGCCTCCCACGGTCATGGCAGGTCACTTCCATGGTGCACGGCACGCACGCTGTGTGGACAGATCCAAGGAGACCCTCACCCCTACCCTGGCCCCCAGCCGTGAACGTGAACACAGAAGCCCCCTGGAAGCTTGGGTGCAGAGCCCGCCCCGCTGCCTCTGGGGAACAACGCAGCAACTTAAAGGTAAAAGTAATCACTCTGGAGACGACAGCATTTCTGAATTAGCATAAATTATGCTATTTTGAAAGACTTGTTAACAGGCAATTTAGCATTGTGCACACTTGCGGGAGAGGAGGGCACTTCACATCGAACAAGGAGCCCTGCAGGAGCAGGGTTATTTTTAAGCTCCTACGTGGTGCTGCTGGTTTCTCTGCGGCGACACTGATGACCTCTGAGGGTGTCTGCTGCCTTGGGAAGCTCTTCCCCTGGAAAAGTAAACTTGGGAGTCGAAGTGACAATCGCGAAAATGCAGCGGCAGGATCCTCCCTCGGCTTCTCAGGAGCATGGGTGAAACGAGGGCTCGTGCAGAGAAAGGAAACCATGTTATTTTAGCTTTAGAGTAAGAGCCTGCTGCTGCCTTGGGCTGACAGCCTTGGTGGGGCAGGGAGAGATTCTAGGACAGACTGGTGGGTCCCGTTTCGATCTGCTTACATTTCATGGGCCCAGGCAAGTCCCAACAAGGGTGGCGCCATTCCCACCCCCCACCCTGTGCTGGGAAGGCGCAGGGCGTAGAAATGTTTGGGCAACACGGTATTGGGGGTCAGAGAGAGTCGTGCCCCAATGGTGCTGCCAAGCTGTCACCCTCCTGTGCCTGGCCCTGCCTCCAGACCCACAGTCACGAGAAGTACCACTGACCCCTGAGCGACTTGGTTTGAACTGCGAGGGAGGGTAGACTGTGTGTGGATTTTTTTTTTTTTTGATTGATGCACACAGTTCAGTTGCCCCGTGCGGTGCGAGCCTGTGTCGTTCAAGGGCAAACAAGTGGCTGTGAACCGCGTGGGCTGAGTGCCGACAGTAGTTAGTTCCAAAGGGTTCCCAACTGCACGGGCGGCCGGCGGCCTCCCGCCCGCGGTGCTGGAGGGTCCCTTGTGAGGCTTCCGCCTGCTCTTCGAGCTGTACGTCGGTTTCTGCAAGGTCATCCTGTCCCGTCTCTCCTGATTTTCCCGTTTGGAGTCTTCTCCATTTGATTCTTGGTCTGTCTCGCGAAAGCGTGGCCTGTGTTTCTGCATCCTGTCGGAGAGCCAGCTGTGGCTCTCTGGTGTCCTCCTCTCCGGCCCGCTTGTGTCCGCTCTCCTCTGCATCCCTTTCTTCTCCTGCTGTGGATTCAGCTGGCATTCTGTGCTTGGATGGACAGCTGCGAGCGCCCTCCTCGGGTGGCAGTTGAGAGGGCCACATGACACAGCGTGCCCAGGACGTGCACAGAGCACTTGGCGCCGGCATAGCAAGGGAGACCGCCCTCTGCCTGCCCCCTGGGAGATGACACCTGGGGAGGCAGGCACTGAAGCGAACCCCATTTTACTGCAGAGGCGGTGGTGTCTGCAACGGCTGTTTCCCAGGGTCCCAGAGCTCGTGGGGAAAAGCGGGCCTGTGCCCTGGGCGAGTTCCTAGGTTGGGCCCTTGAGGCACAGCCCCACTCCCTCTCCTGCCCCTGCTGGGAGCGTCCCCAGCCAACAGGGGCTACGGGAGGCTGACGGGAGGGGTGTCTCTAACAGGCAGTGTGGACGGCGGCTGAGCTTCCCCCCCAAAGTGCTTGCTAACCCGTCATTACGGGTCTGCCCTGGGCACAGCTGCGTGTGCCTCAGGTCACAATTGCACTAAAGAAACAATTTTCCCCTTAGAACCACGTGCCTCCGCTGCCTTTATTTCTGCCTGACAAAGAGTGTTAAGTGAAGGGGCAGCGTCGTGGAAAGTGACTAGTCACAGGCAGCCACACGTGGGAGGGGGCGCTTTCTCCCCGAAGGCACTGGGACTCTGGACCGCACCCGGCTTTCAGGATGCTGGGGGTTGGCTGCCGGTCTTCTGCTGTCTGAGATGGGACAAGGCTCTCTCAGGGCCATTGTCACCCTGTGCTGGACCCAGGCTGGCAACCAGAGGTCTTCAGCCCACTCATCCCTAAAACACCGAGTCTCATATCTGAGAATGTCCCAAATTCTCCCGGTACCTCCAGCCCCACATCCTTGTATCGGACCCTTGTATTGAACTCGAGGACCCTCATGAATTCATGGGGAACCCTGGGGGCTTCCCTCACTCTCACTTAAGTATATTTCCACTTAGGCGGTGGCCAAGGGTCTCCTGCAGAGGCACAGGCCCCACCTACTTACCCACGTGCCATCGAACGTCTCGCTGAGGGGTGTATGTTCCCTAGGGGTCCTCAAAAGACTCCAGGAGATTCAGCACAAGTGACTGCTTCTGACCTCCAGAGAGACTCTGCGCCGGCCCCTGCATGTGCCCCTGCACCCTGGAGAGGAGAGTGGTTCTGGGTGTTCGTAGTCTGCACCCCTCTCCTCGTCAGTGAGGTGGTGGAGAGAGGCAGGTGCTGGAGCAACAGCTGAAGACTCAGAAGCCCCAGGACCCTCGATGCTTAGCTCCTGGAAGCTTGGCAGCGGCTCATCAACCACGACCTTGAGCATTTGAAAGTGTGTGCGTGCGCACATGCGTGCCCACGAGGCTTTAGGAATTGCCATTCGCAAGTAGCTAGTGAAACAGCAAGGCCATTTGCTGAGTGCCTGCCTTGTCCCTCAGCGCCCAGGCGCCTTCTCCACGTTATTAGATGGAACCAGCTGCACTCAACAGGAGAGGAAGCCGGGCGAAGGCCCGGCACTTCGGCCCACAGATCTGACCGTCTTCAAGTTAGAGCCTGCACCCCACCCCACCCCCAGTGTTTCCAGGAGGGGGTACAGAGGAGCTAGCCCACCTGGGGCCCCCTGAGGAGTCCCGCCTCCCCCCTCCCCCCTCCTCCCAGGGCCTGGCCCCCACACACAGAGTCATAGAAGGAGGCCCCTGACCACACTAGAGAAAAATGCCTCACTGGCTCCTGGTGCGGGCCAGTGGGGGAACAATCTGCCTGCCTTCCAGGTGCATGGCCGGGCAGGTGAGGGCGGGCTCCCACATCCCCGATGTGCACACAGATAGCTTCCCCCAAAAGAAAAGTCCTGTTTGGGCTCTGCTTTTTGGGCATGCGGGGTCTTGGGCTGAACAGCAGCTATGGGGCCAATGCCTTAGAGGGTAAATGGGAGGGAGCCCCGGGGAGGGGCGCACCCTGACCCACCAGGAGGGGTGGAGGGGGAGGGGTGGCAGTGACACAAGTGGGGGCACCATTTGTTAGTCACAGCAGAGAGCGGGGGCTTCAAAGACATGTGGTGCTGCCGTCTGCGTGTTGGTTTCAGAGTCTCGGGTCAGGCACAGTACCAGCCGGGCCCACGCGTGCCCAATGGCCACACCATCTCTCCAATCAGAGATTTCAGGCCACAAGCCCCTCTCGGTCCTCCTACCCTCTTCTCTTGGCCATTAAAACTTACTGAGTCTCCCAAACCTGGTTTTCACTCACTTGTTTTTCAAAATCAGTTTTGAGATAATCCCATTAATTTGTTGGAAAAAGAAAAAGGTGTTAATCTTCTGACATTGAGTTATTATTTCATTTCTGCACACAAACTCCTGACTTGGTCATGGAATAGCGTTCGTATTTAGTTGATACATGTGCAGGCTCCACTTGCTAATATTGGAGAAGCTCAGATAGAAAAAAGTTTACCCCGGAGATAGTGAAGACTCCAGCTAACGGACTCCACCTCCAATTCAAGTTGTGGGGGGCCTGCAAACGTTTGAGAGAACTGTGTTGGTGGGAGCCCCGCTGGCTTGGACTGAATGGCCCGGGGGACAAAGTGGGAGGAAGCCAGGGGCCCCAGAGCCCCGCTGGCAGGAAGCAGGCGGCGGGAGTCCCGCCACAGCCAGTGTGCTGGTTTTTTACCCTCCCCCGAGGATGTGGTCATTGATTTTAAAGAGAGAAAGAAAGCAGGGAGAGAGGGGGACAGGGAAACATCTGTCGGTGGCCTCCTGCACGCGCCCTGACCAGGGACTGAACAGCAGCCTAGGCGTGTGCCCTGACAGGGCATGGAGCCTGCCACCTTCCAGTGTGTGGGACGACACACGATCCGCTGAGCCACCGGCGGGGCGAACATGCTTCTCTGTTACAAAAGCAGAAAGGGGGACTGAGAAAGCAGGACCAAGAGTCCCTAAGAGAGAGCCAAGAGCTCAAACAGGAATAGAAATCTTAAAAACAAACAAACAAAAAACCCCAGCATTTTCCTGGCTGGATTTCAGAAATGGTGTGGTGACTTCTACCTGCTTTTACTTCCCCCTTTGGGACCAAAGTGTTGATAGCGGTGATCGCATGTATGTGCCATCAATGTGGAGGGCCATGTAACTGCCCTGTGCAGTTCACAGGTCCTCAGCTGGTGGACATGAACTTGAGGGGCTGTACTTGTGGATCTCCGGCCAAGCACCCTCAGGCCTGGACCTGAGAAGACCTGGCTTCCAGCTGACGGACTTCGGGCAGCCGTCCTGGGAAGGGGGAGTGTATTTTGCTGGTGGGAGAAACTGAAGTAATTTGTGGCCAGAAAACAGACTGTGTCGGGTTTAAAATAAGTCCACAGATTCTTTGATACAGCTCCCTTCTAGGTGTGGAACCTAATCCCCCCTCCCCCACCGCCGTTAAGTGTGGGCCGGACTCAGCGACTCGGCGCGCTGCACACCATGAAGCGGCGTGTGGATTCTGACCTGTGTCATGCCTGTCGTTGCCACTGGCCCCGGGTTCTCTCTCACAGCTCACTCATCCCTGGAGAAGTCACCAGACATGTCATGAGGGTGCCCAAGCAGCCCTGTGGAGGGCCTGACGTGGTGAGGTGGTGAGGTCACCTGCCAGGAGCCAGGAAAGAGGGGCAGTGTCTCCTGGCAGTCATGAGGGCGAAGCGTCCTGCCGTGGACCCTCCGGCCCCAGTCGAGTCTCGGGGGACGGCCCCAGCTGCACGCCGGCCGCAGCCTTGTGGGAAACACCGCGGCAGCACCACTGCGGCATAAGTTGCTTCTGTGTCCCAGACGCTGGGAGAATGCATGCTGTTTGCAGCAGTGGCTGCCTGGTGCAGCGCTGCGACTTGGAGCAATGAACTGGGGCACTTTTTTCATATTTTCCTGTGCTCTGGGATGGGTCAAAGCACATAGGAATGATCTAGTTCTGGGGAATCTGATAGAATTCACTTACAAACCCATTTGGAATGGCAGGTTTTGTTTCTTTGTGTGTGTTTGTGTGGCGTTAAATTTTGGAAGTAGGTCCTCGATCGATTTTAAAGTTTCTCTGCGGCTTATTTGGGTTTTTGACTTCTTGATAGCTCCTTGATAGAGTTAAAAATTATTTTTGCTTATTTCTTTTTAACTTCTTTTAAAAGTGATTTTGGTTTCCTCATAAGCATAAGAAAAAATCGTTCCATTAAAACTTTAAAATGTCTCATCACGGAGATGCATGCTTACACCTTGGAGGTGGTGATATCTGTGCCCTGTCCCTCTCTCCTCATAATGGTGGTGGCTTTGTCACTTTGCTGATTAGATTTTCCAGAAGCTTGTCTGTTTTACGGCTTTTTATAGAAGCATTGCTTGGACCTGCCAGTGTTTTGAGCTTTTTTATATATTCCAGTTTCATTATTTTCTTTTTTATCTTGATTAAATTTCTTTATCGTGTTTTCCTGGGGTTTTTGTCTCTCTCACTTCTTTAATTAAATGATAAGCATTACATTTTTGCCCTAATAAAAAGCATATGAGAATATGACTAAGGATTTTACCTTTGGAATTACTGCTGTAATTGTTACATAAACATTTCGTAGCTGTAATTCCCATTCCCTCCGTCTCAAGTGTTAGCCGGAGAACAGAAATGTTTCACTTGCACGTGGCTGACTTTTTAGAGACGCACCCGGGTCATTCCCTAACATTACGGTCTGAGAAGGCGACCTAAACACCCTTTACTTTTAGAATATGTTAAATTTTCATACGTGGCCCCAGGATATTTTGAAATAATATGTGGTATCTAGAGAGTATGAAGCTGTGCATGTTTATGCATTCTTTTACATACTCAGACACGTGTATACAGTATCAGTATGTAAAACTATGAACAAGACTTAGAAGCACATGTGACTGTGTATAATTGCCTCGCCCTGTCCCTCCTGCGTCTCCCCGCCTCTCCCAGCCCATCAGGCTTCACCTTCCTTCAGAGACCAAGTCACACTTCCTCTCCCCTGTGGGGCTCTCGCTGGCCCTCAGGCGGAGGGGACACTGTCCCCAGGTCAGTGCTTGGTCCCAGCACTGAGTCACCTGATCTGCTGGAGTGACCCATCCACTTGCGGACCTGTCTTCCCCCCACAGTCAGGCGTGTGCCGCCTGCCCCGCCTCCCCCGGGGCCAGCACTACGCGAGGGGCAGGGCAGTGCTTTTCAAAGAATATGTTCTGCAAACAGCCATGCCCTCGACATGAACACCCATTCAAGTGCCCATCAGATGCTGTGTTCCCCACACCAGTGCCCAGCGTCCGTCGGGCACACGTGTTCTCTGTGAAGTGCTGTGTTTCATGGAAATCCCCACCACCCAGCTGACTCTACGATGGAGGCCCGGTCACACTGCCTTTGTGTTAAGCCCCGCCCTGGCAGCAGGTGGTCGCTGTGGATCCTTTTACGACCTTGTCCTGTCAAGCTCCGCTATTCTCAGTCCGGTGGGCCGGCGGGGATCGGAGGTGGGCAGTGGTTGAAAAGGCTTCCGTGCCTGGACCCCCTGGTTCCTGTGGATGCTGCCCGGGTGACGACTGCTGACTGGAGGTCGCCGTTCAGAGCAGAGGTCCAGTCCTCACCTGCTTGCTTCATAGCTCTTTCCCCGAGGCTGCTGCTCCGCATGATCCATGCAAGACACCCCCTGTCGGTGCCGCACAGTCTGTGGGAGAGAGCATCTACCATTTTTTTGAAAAATATTTTCCTTATCTATTTTTAGAGAGAGGGAAGGAGGAGAAAGAGAGGGAGAGAAACATCAATGTGTGGTTGCCTCTCGTGCGCCCCCTACTACATGCCTGCAACCCAGGCATGTGCCCTGACTGTGAATCAAACTGGCAATCACAGTCCAGAGCTCAATCCACTGAGCCAGAGCTACCTACCATTTCTTGGATGTTATATGAAGACAATTCTTTGAATATGATTATATTTTTATTTTATTAGCAAGAGCTTAGATGGTAACATCTTGATGCTATTCATTTTCAAGGACTTTTAAAATGCAGAATTTCCTCTTGAAACTATTTTAATTTGTAGAAGTGTCCGTGCATGGAAGCCTGGGAAGGCTGCTGCCACCCCGAGTCCCCAGATGCGCCTCGGGTCACCTGGGCCGTGGACCGAAGGGCTGCACCAGGGGCCCAGTGCGCAGAAGGTGTCCAGTTGCTGCAGGAGAACTGACCTGAGCGTGTTTGCGCTGCAGCAGGGAAAGGGCGTCTCCTGGGCTACGTGGCCACTGCGCCGTCCTCTGAGCTCATCAGGGACATGGCGACATTTGCACAGGAAAAAAAACCTACCAGCTCACCTCTCAGTGCACAGTAAAGAGCAGCGGGGGGATGATGGCCCTGTCCCCTTGTCTCAGAACTCAGCAGAGGAGGGCATCGCTGACAGAGGGCACAGGGCCGTTCCCTGGTTCTTGGGCAATCATGTTGTTCGTCGTTCTGCGGTTTATGGCGGACGTGGCTGTGCCCCCTGCTGCGTGTCAGAGGGGAATTTCAGTTAAGAAAGTCAGATGGCCCGTGAATAATCGGGGGTGTGGGGACCAAGGACAGAATGTAAAGTGTTTTAAAAAATGTATCCATCGGGGCACCCATGTCTCCCCTTTCTCATGTGGTCACACCACACCGCTCACAGGTCAGCAGGCACGAGTGCTCTCACGGCACGCCGCTGTCTGTCACATTAGGAAGGCGACTTCCAAACACCCTAAACATTGCTCTCCCTTCAGCGAGCAGGAGGACCTGCTCTTGTGAAGCCATGTATGCACCCCCCAACCCAGGGACCCTCCGGGGAGGCTGGGAGCATGGGGGGCTGCCACCTGAGAGTCTGCCTTGGACCCTTTCCTCAAACTCTTCCACCAGAAAACGCCCCCCATGCCACGGGAAGAAGTTAACATGGCTCATAAATGTATAGCCATCCCGTGGACAGCAAAGTAATTCCCGTGGGACGAGAACAGTTGAGAGATGCCAGACCACGGCAGCACCCGCTCCTGCTCCCGCTCCCGCCTGCCGAGTGCCCGCAGCTCAGCGTCCATTCGCAGACTCGCCTTAATCCCTCGCTCCGGTGATTTGGGTAGCTCGAGTTCAGGCTAATTAGAACCAACATTAAATAAGGATTGAATTACCTGACAGAGAGGTTCGTCCTGTTCTTATTTTAAATGTCAGGCGAAATGCTATCTGATCACGCGTCTTTCTCTCGTTGCTCTTTGTCATGAGAGACGTCCGTTGTCGGGTGACTATGGGTTACCGAGTCTCTCCAGAAGAGACACATTGCTCTGCCCTCATCTTGGGAGGTGGAACTGTCTTCTGCCTTGGCCTCCTGTTCCCTTTGAGTCCATAGGTTGCAGGTCATCTTTGTTGTGGGAAGGGGCAAGGTGAACATTTCCAGTAACGCGCACAGTTACCATGCACTGTGCACCTGACGTGTGCCCGGCCCTTCCTGGTCTTTGCCAGTTGCCATTCCATTCCGTTGTCACCACTGGAGGATAAAGGGGGTGAGCTGTGAGCTGTGACCTCCAGCTAGTGGATGAAGCCAGGGTGGGACCTGGCAGGACCAAGGAACCTCGTCAAGGTCCCTTTGCTTCTAAGGGCCAGCACCCCTTGGCTTTCAGCACAGCTGGCAAACCCGTGCACACAGTCCGAGTTCTGCCGTTTTCTCCCCTCACGCCCACTCCCTTTGTGCCCCAGAAGGCGCTGCCTTGTTACCCCAGGCCCCCGCAGCGAGGATAAAAACACTTAGACAAACGTGATGTTCAACTGCCCTCTGTTTAAGATCCCAGGGGTTCATCTGGATCCAGCCCATGGAGTGTGGGGTTTGCTGTGTCTCCCGGAAGACCCACTCTCCCAGTTCCTGCCCACCTCCCTGCTGGCTTCTCTATGAGCCTTCAGGGGTCTTCCCAGCCGGCCCAGCCACAGGCCGAAGCTCCACCCACCCTGTGTCTTTAGCACAGAACTTCTGGCTTCAGATGTGTGTGTTCAACCACAGGGAGACAGCCCCCCCACCCTCTGACACCCCCTGGAACCCTCAGACTCACTGCGCTTATGCGGAATCACCCTCCTCCTGCCCGGTGTGCCCAGGGGGGGTCAGCCTGGACTGAGCCCCTCTGTGGGCCCCCTTACCTCTGCTCCTGGGGAGACAGTGCTGAAATGGACACCCTGAGCATGCACCTTTGAACCCACGTCAGATTACTTCACCGGGTGAGCGTAGCATGGCGCGGGTACATATGGGGACCCCGAGGGTCCCCAGGACCCTTTAAGGAGGCCTGTGAGGCCCAAGCCTTTCCAGAATAAATCTGGGACATCTCCTCCCTCTCCCACGGTGTCAACACGTACATCGGAGTGGGGTGGGGGGAGTGGCTGATGTCTGAGCAGAGGCCAGAACCTCAGCCCATAGTTGTGGCCACTGTTGGCACTCACAATCTACAAGAGAGAAAACAGCCAGGCTCACTTGGGAATATCCCCATCCAAGCAGCCAAAGCCATTAGTTTTAGTAAATCTTGACCCTTGTCCCCACACTGTCTGGTGTCCTGGAGGCGTGCCTAGGCATCTCTGCCTTCCTCCTTCGCATGGGCAGCGGCTGGAGGAGAAGGACTTGCGGACCGAACCCCTGCTTCCTGGGGGCCCCTGGGACCTCCAGGCGTGGCCGGCCCACATGCCGTGGCTCCCAGGCTGCTGTGTCTGCTAGACACTTTCCATCACTTCAGGGAAAGCGGCGGATGGTGTTTTTTTGCCAGTGATACAGTTTGGGCTTTTGCGCAGACGTTGGAATTTGGGGACACTGGGCCAGCAGCCACCATAGCCTGACAGCTCCCTAGAACTTGACAACGTCCCCTGACAAGGTTGGTGGTGATTTTAACATACATGATTTTAATGAAATGTCTCAACATTTGGAAGATCCGTGAACCAACATTTTTCCAGATGACCAATTTATGATGGACCAGCATCGTGTGGGGGTAAAAAATCCATTCCCAGGATCAGCTGACGGATGTCCTTGGAGGCAGTGAAGCAGGAAGGGCTCACTGGGCGGGGGGCACATGGGGAGCTTCCGCCGTGCGGGGCCGGCAGCCTGGACGGACCTGTGCTTGCTGAGTCGTGGTGCCGCACGTGAGAGAACTCTCCACGGTTACCTAAAACGGCTGCAGAAACACGGCTGCATCTTCCAACCCTGTCCGCGGGAACTCGGGCTTTCCCCTGTCCCCAGCCACCACCACATGTCACAGAGGCACACGGGACAGCCCAGCTGTGTCCGCTGAGCAGACATGGGACAGAGAACAGGCTCTTCTCACTATTTCTTCTTTTTTGGAAAAACAGGGTCAGTTTTCACACAGTAATTTGCTCATGTTAACACAGAATGGCTTTATCAGTATTCTTTTAAAATGTGTCTCACTGTTCAGAGATGTTTAGAAATGCCTAGTTCGGGTTTCTGACGGGGTTCACGTCGATGGGTGGGACCACCCACCGGGAACTGTTGGAGGGCCGTGTCCCGGAGGAGACACTGTGAAGAGCCTCTGAGACCGACGGCCGCAGAGCTGCTCCTGGAGGACGTTCTCCTCGCGGACCCCACACTCCACCCAAGGGGGCAGGGACGGCGACACCACGTTCACTGTACAGCCAGGCCCCCGGGCCGTCCCCCGCTCTGTCCCATGTGGCCGCACAGCGGACTCCTGCCTTCCTTCCAGAAAGGTCCGCATGGATCTCACGACCCACCTCCTCGGGTCTCACTCGGTCCCCAAGGTTCTGCCACTGCCACTGGTGTTTTCCCCCCTCTCCCGTCACACCCGAGACCATGACGCTCCTGGGGCTGCAGTGCTTGCCAAATGTCCTGCCATTTTGTTCCAAGATAGTAGCTTGTGTTTAAACTTCGCTGATGCTGTCTTCTGATTTACAAATTGTTTAAACTGTTTTATATACCATAAAGTTTTCAACTTTTTTGTCATTGGTGAACTAAAGTTTATTTAAACAACCTAACATTGAAGATGCTCACTTCCAAAGCGTTACTCTAGCTGTGTGGCAGTTTATGGGAAGTTACCCCTCGTGGCTGGACCACCCTTCCCTGAGCCGAGGGGCCCCAGCAGGCCAGGAGCCAGCGGCGGGTCCCCACCAGCAGGCAGGGAGCGGGGAGCGGCTCAGCTTTCTCCTGAGACCGAGGAGCCCTTGCTTCTTCCTCTTCGCCTGGGGCTTAAAGCTTCAGGCACAGAGGGGAGGCAAGGGTCAGCCCTGTATCAATGCGGCTTTTCTAATTTGCTTCGCTGCCCTGCTCATTCAATTATCTTTTCACCATGAAAATATTCTCCTACGTTTTCTTTCAGCATTTTAACGCCTCGTCTTCATTGTCGCGTCATCCCTTCAATGCAATGGAATTTTAAAAGCTCTCTTACGGAGCGCACTCCGCGTAGGATACCATGAGTGCGTCATACGAAGTGCAGGTTTGATGAGTTTTCTGCTCCCGCCGGACACATTTTCACGTAAACACGTGCGTGCCGCTCGGGGACGCGCCGTCAGATGCAGCCGCCCTGGAGCGAGCGCGGCGCCGCCCAGACTCTCAGCCGTCGGCGGCGGCGTTGGTGCCGGTTCTGTCTCGGGCTCTGGCCGGTGAAGGTGACGTGCACGTTTGTTCGAATGCAACGTTCTGTGAACTTGGCCTTTAACATTGTGTGTCCCATTGGTTACTACTGATGTGAAGGAAAGCCATTTCGAAACATGTTTGAGCGTTGTGTGCAGGAAGTGTTAGACATGTTCTTCCTAGTTTTAATAGTGTTTCAGATAATGCTCTTTCATTTTCCATGCAGACGGTAAGGTAACCTCTCTTCCTTTCCAACACTGAAACATTTGGCTGCTTGTTCTTGTCTTATTACACTAATTAGAAGCTTCAGAACCAACGTTGAATAATAGCCAAGTTACAACGTTCTTGCTCCCAGACGTAGAAGTCATCTGTGCTCATACGATGTTGCGGTTGGATGGTGCCTCCCCCATCCCAACGTATGTGTGGAAGTCCTAACTCCCTGCACCTCGGAATGGGCCGTATTTGGAGACAGAGTCTTCATGAAGGTGACCAAATTGAAACTGGGCTATCAGGGCGGGCACTGCGCCAGTGTGACTGCTGACGCCTTGGTTCAGGCTTCTGGCCTCAAGAACCGAGAGAAAATGCGTTTCTGCTGTTCCTGTCGGAGCCGTCAGTCTGGGTCCCTTGTCACCACAGCCCGAGCGAACCTACACATATAACACCCCCGGAAACTTGGTGGCTCAGAGCAGCCCTGTGTCATCTGGTCAGCACTCAGTGGGTCAGCAGGGCGGGCCAGCTGAGCCAGACTGTCCATGTGCTGGTCTCACTGGGAACCCTCATGTGGCTCTGCCATCTGCGGCTGCACCAGGGCTGAGTGGCCCTAGGCGGCCTCGTGTCCACGCTGGTGCCCACCATCCACTGAAACAGCTAGTCTCTGCTGCCCGTGGCCTCACGACTGACCTGCTCTAGGTGACCCCAGGCTTCTCCACATGATGGTCACCGAGCCTTGCTCCCTGGGGATGCCAGCAGCACCAGCCATGCCTCCAGGGTCCTCAGCTAGAACTCACCCTGTCACTTTCTCCGTGGTCCTTTTTATTGTTTCCTCTAGCTGCCTTTTTATTGTTTATTTTTTATTGATAGACCTTTTCAGAGCAGTTTAGGTTGATGGAAGAATCGAGCAGAAAGCACAGAGGTTCGGCGTGGCCCCACCCACCAGCCCCTGCCTGGCCCTGGTCGCATGTCTGCACCGGTGTGGGGACAGGGTCAATGTGTGGTCACTAACTCAAGCCCATGTTCGTGTGACACCGCTGTACGTGACCCGCACCAGTGTGCCTGCCATGACAGCACCACATAGAACAGCTGCACCACCCTAAACACCCCCTTTTAGGGGCTCTGTGGCAAGTGTCTGTACAGGTTCCATCCAGTTTTCAAATGACTGTCCACCTCAGGACCTTTGTCCCCTCAAGATCCCAATGTCTCTGCTTCCGTCCAGTCCCTCTTCCGGTTCCTGCGTGTCAGACAACAGCACGCAACCCCCAGATCATTGAGAGGCTCCTTTTCCTTCTCCAGCACAACCTTTGCCGCCTCCCTGCACCTCTGTACCCCCACCGTCTCTAGGGGCCTCCCACTTCAGGTGGCTCGCCCTGGCCCCTATGGATTTGGTGGGGTCCCTCTTGCACCTCCTGGCAGCGTCACAGCACAACTCTCCTTGGGACCCTCCAGGGGAGGCACCAGCTGACTTCTGTGCTGGGCCCACACTTCCCCGGCCCTCCCTCACCTCCCTGGCTGGTGCCAGGCTCACTCCCCACGATGCAGGAGCCCGCCCTGAGTGCAGGTCTGTCAGTTCCCCTCCGAGGAGTCGGAATGGCTGATTTTCATGCGCCCTCACTGGCAGCGATTTAAGGCCACTTCTGAGGTTCAAGGATGTGAGCGCAGTGTCCCAGTGGGCCAGGCCCTTCTGTGCAGGGGAGAGGCACACACCGCCCTTGCTCTTTTCAGCAGAGGGAGCTTAATTGTTTCCTTATGATGCTGGGCCTGGATGTCACCATAAAGCGCGCCCTGGGCCAGGCCTGCATACACTTCCCCTCTTAGCCGCCAGTGCCCAGATGGAGTTTAAGCCCATCCTGCTGGGCTCCGGGTCTGAGGGTCCAGACTGGGGTCCCTACGAGGGGGCCCTGGCACTTAGGGGGATTTGTACCCAGTAATTGACCAGCTCTTCTGAGATCCACAGTCCCTGGCATGCATCCTTCTTTCCCCTAGTGGTCCTAACTCTCGAAAATTAATTTGATTTGATTGAAGAGGCTTGGTAGCCTCACAGCCCTGCAGCATCCGGACTGGGTGAGGCTGGGAGCGAGGTGACCTCAGTCTCAGCAGATGCGCTGGCACCTTCTGCAGGTGGGGCGGGTTGCACCATGGGCGGCCAAGCCCGGGACTTCACCTCTGCATGCTTGCTGAGCCTGGGCACGGGGTGAAGGTTTCCAGAGGGGAGACCATCTGTCGTTGCTAATCCTAGTGGCAAGGGGCAGCAGCCTCTTCTTGCTGTCCGGCCATAGTGCCCTGTGGGGCCTGAGCAGCCACAGACAAGCAGCTGGCGTGGGTCAGGAGGACAGGCGCCCACAATGCGGAGCCCTCGGCTGGCCGAGGTTTGCATCCCCGGTGCAGGTGGAAATGTCAGCAGGAGCGGACAGGGCAGCCCTGAGAGGGGGATCTGCCCTCTCATCCTCCTGGGACAGAAGGAGCTTGGCAGGGCCTGTGGAAGGTGAGAGGTGTCCCCACAGGACTGCAGATGAGACAGTGACAGAGTCCAGGAGAGATGGGGGACATGCTGAGGGCTCTCTTTTTAAACCATAAAAGAGCCACACGTTTGTCAGGTGGGGAGCGGTGGATTTGGGGGTGTGGATGCTCCCCGTCCAGGGCCACGTTCCATGATGGCTGAAACCAGGACTTCTGTTCTTCCTGCTTCTTCTGGGGCCTGGCTGAGCGTCCAGAGTCATGGGGCCAGGCCCCCTGCTGCTTGGCGTTGCCCCTGCAGGGGTCGTCAGAGCCGTCGGGTGTATTTGAGCAGGGGGCTGGCGTAATCCACAGGGTGTTCAGGAAAGTTCCCCCTGGGAGCAGTGGGCGGGATAACCAGCCCAGAGGCAGGTTGGTGAGAAGGGATGGAGTCCACCAGGGGACAGACAGGTCTGGAAACCCAGCGGCTGTACAGGAGGGGGTAGCAGTGCCCACTCAATCAATGAGGAAGATGGGAAGAAGGCCATTTCCAACAGTAAGTAGCTCAGCAGGAGGAGGTGGTGAGGACACAGGCCAGAGGGCAGGCTGGCAGGGATTCCGTGTGGGGTCCTAGAGCTCAAAGGAGACGGGGACAGGCTAGGGGCTGAGAGAGGGAGCAAGGGGCTTCTGGGGGGCAGCTGAGGGATGCGGCTGCCTCGCTGAGTGTCCACCAGCGAGCAAAGGGGACAGATAGGAACAGCAGGTCAGGGGCCTCGGGGGAGGGGGACATGGGCCACAGAGGAGGACAGAGTCGGGGAGGACGGCCAGGTTGGGGGCCATGAGGAGGGAGGGGCAGCCGGGCCCTCACTGGTAATGAGGGTGGGTCATGACGGGCCACTGAAAGACTGAGGGCTGAGGGGACAGGGATTCAGATGTGACTTGTTACCTGAGTCCTCTAATTGACTGTTAATGAAGTACTTAGGAATTATGCAAATCACAGCAGATTCAAAGGAGAAGCTAAGACAGGGGTGGCTCTGCCTCCAGGGGCTACAGTCAGAAGGCGGGACAGACAGGGAACCGGAAGACGCGAAGGTCACTGACCACACGGTCCAGTGGGTCCAGGGATCTAACCACCAAGCTAGGCAGTTTCCTGGAGTAAATTAGAGGGGGCTTCTTGGGAGAAGTGTCTCCTAAGCTGAACTTATGAAGCTTCCTAGCAAAATCACCAGAGCCACCTACTGGGAATACAGATCTCACTGTGCGAGCTGTGGGGGCTCCCCACACCCTGAAGACTGATTTCCTTCTTTTAAATGTGGGGGGCGGCGGGGGTGCTGCGCTCTCTGTGGGCGTCTCTGCCTCCAAAAGTCAGTAAGTCAACCCTTTGAACAAAACCACATGGTTTAAACCGAGTGGACACATGGACGTTTTTCAACTGAGCGGCTCAGTCCAAGCCCGCCTTGTTCGAGGGCCAACGGTAGTTCCAACAACCTTTGAAATGTGGAAAACAGTAAGGTAAGTTCCTCAGCAAACTCAAAATAGAGTGACTGTGTGCCCCAGCAGTCCCACTTCTGGGTATGCACCCGAAGGACGGCACGCCAGGCCTCGAACACATACTCTCACGCCCAGGTGCATGCCTGCATTGCTCATGACATCCAAGAGGCAGAGAGGCCCCAGTGTCCACCGGAGACAGCGGACACACAGGCGCAGCTACGCACACAGTGGGACAGCGCTCAACCCCAAGAAGAAAGGAATGTCTGGCCCAGGCCACACCATGGGACATTGGGTGTGGGACATTGAGGGACATTCTGCTAAGTGAAGTAAGCTGGCCACCAAAAACCAAATACATACAGGTCCACTCGATGGGGGGCCTACGGAGTCAAGTTCACAGAGGCAGGAAGCGGATTGGAGGGTGCTGGGAACTGGGAGTGGGACCCAGGACTCGTTCTCTGACGAGCAGAGCTGCACTTTGCAAAATGGAGAGAGGGCCAGCGGCGGTTTCGTGACGAGTGCCCAGCAGTGTGCACGCACCGAATGCCACCGAGCTGCGGGTGGAAAAATGCTGAAAACGGTCCATTTTGTGGGATGTATACTTTACCACAATTTACAAAAACTGATGTGAATACAGATAATGTTCTAAGCATTTTCATATGATTGGGATTTTGAATTTTTACAACATGTGAAGTCATTAGAAAAGGCAAACTCCGTTAGCCTGGGTTTCACTTACTTCCCTTTAAAAGAAAAGCCGGTTGGTGGGTGGTGGGTGGGCTCGGCTGCGAAGCCTGTAGGTGGTGGGCTGGTCCCTGTGGCTCCAGGCTGCAGGGCTCCTCGTAGCTTCTCCTGGAACCAGCAGCTCCCGGGCCCTGGGTTTCTCATGGCAAATGGCAGGACCCTGGGGGCCACAGCTGCCCAGTGCTGGTAAGGCTTCTGCCCACGTCACACCACTAACAGCCTTGGACCACGGCCATATGGCCAAGACCACAACGATGGGCAGGGGAGGAGCACCCTTCCGATGCTGGAGGGGCTGCAAAGTAACACAACGGCGGCTGTGTGTGTGTCTAGTTTTATAACAAAACCTGGAGGAGGAGGGCTCAGCCACCCAGTGCACCTCAGTCGCACCCCCAAACGGAAGTGCTTTTCCTCCTCTGCCGAAGCCCAATTCCATCCGAGAGGTAAGACAACCCTTTCCTAGTGTAGCTCCGTATTTGTCTGGTTTCCAGAAATCTCTCCTCTGCAGTCAGCCCCGAGCTTCCTCAGGGCTGTTGCCGCAAACAAACCGCAGCCTCTTGGAGAAACCGCCGCTTCCCTGTTCGTCCCATTTCTGTCCATGAAAGAGGTTTGCAGGGCCCTCCTTCCTGTCCCCTGGGTCACACTTCTTCAGTTGTGCCAGTAGCTGTTTTATTTGTTTGCACGCTGCATCGATTTCGTCCCTGGGCAGTAGCCTGACCCCAGCGTCCAGCTCTTGCTAATTTCCCAACATTGTCTTGGTCGTTTGTTGGAAACACCTAGACACTAAGCGTTCCCGATGACGCCTCTGGTAGGTGACCAGTCACCGCATCCCTGTCTTCCACCTGCACTGTGCTGCATGGCGGGCAGGTTCCCAATGACCATCGGGAAGGCTGGAACCACACATAGCGCCCTCACGGCTGAGTTGTCCCGTCAGAGCTCTCCTGTGTCAGTGTCACTGCATGGGAAGACAGGAGTTGTGTTCAGTGGCATGTCCACCGTCCCCGGCTCACGGAGCATAACAGAAGTGGAGACTCTCGGGAAGAGCATGACGCGCTGTACCCCTACTGGCCGGGGCCACGCCAAAGTCCGGGGGCCACGTGATGTCTCAGACTCAGCTCCTCTCCTTCAGTTCTGGGCTTTGAAGCAACGCCTTTGGAAACGCCGCTGGCTTTACTGTAAATGCATTTACAGGGGCAGGGCTCTCCCATTGCCAGGATGCAGCATTGCGGGTGGAGGGTACACAGCAGCGTGCCTGCTGAGAAAAGGCACTATGGGCCCCCAGAAAGGGCACCAGTTCTGCAGATGCTGAGCAGCAAAGCAAGGTCTGCAGGAGCCCAGGTCCTGGGAGCATGTCCCTGAGCATGATGTGACACAGTAGAGGTCCGGCTGGGGCAGCGCAGAAGCAGGACGTGTGCAGACACAGCATCTTGGTGAGAAGGCTGACTGGTGTCCCTACAGAAGACAGGACAGTTGGCAGTCACAAGCTCTGTCGCTGTCGACGCGGCCAGCAGAAAAGATGCAAACCTCCGGTTACCACCAGAAGGACCTATTATGCCGACTGCTCCGTGAGCCCGGCCACCTCCCGCTTGCCCAGGCAGAGATGTGTCTTGAGGGTGGACCTCCCAGTGGACAGAACGATGAGCATCAGTTTCTGTCCCAGCTCACCGTCCTGGATCCCCCTCCGTGCCGTGCCTGAGCAGAAGGCTGGCCTTTAAAGGACTCATTTAAAGACGGGTCTCGGTAAAAAAGAAACCTGTGTAAGCCTCAGAAGTCCAAGTGTAAAAGCAAAGGGACGGAAGGGGAACTCGTTCGAACGTGGATCTGAAGTGCGCACCCAAGGAAGAACCTGCCACAGACAGCGGGTGCTTTCGGGCAAGCATCTCTGTGTGACAGAGAAATCAAGGACAGCGCGGTCACCCCGAACGAAACAAGCACATGCAGACGAGCTGCTGAAACTCAGATGCAGACAGTGCGGCGGCAGAAGGTGGGGAGCAGCGCACTGAAAGGGCTTAGGAAATAAAGGGGAGAGAAGAACCGCGTAACTGCACAGTTAAATGCCGGGTTCGAACCAGTGAAAAGGAGGTTGGCCTTGCTTACAGTGTGGTCGGGGAGAAGCTCAAGGAAATGAAACAGGGACGGGAGCATTTAAAAGACTCAAGGGAAACTGGTGTACGTGGAGGACAGACAAAACAGACATACACTGTGCAACACCGATGTCCTTGGAGAAGGGAAAATGTCAAATGGAACTGAAAACATATTCAAAGATGTGGCAGAAGAAGCCTTCCTGGGATAACGGAATGCCAACCGTGAACTTGGGGAGAATAGCAGGAAGGACTGGCACGGGACGGAACCTCGAGAGAGCTGGTCGGAAGTTCACGGACCAAGGACGAACAGCACGGGTGTCAGACAAAGGAGAACAAAAACGGAGTCATGGGCTTGGCAAAACAAGAACATGTGGGATATTTGAGTCCTCCTTTAAAATACTACCTGGTAACACAATCCAGCAAAATAAAATAACAGAGGGTGAGAGAACTGGTGGTGAGCACGGAATCTGTGTGAATAGGATAATTGTGTGTACAGAGCAGAACAAACACGGCCAACGTTGGAACGCACACCAGGCGTAAATACTGGAAGGGGGGGCGGGGGCGGGGCAGCAGCCAACGCATGGATTCTCCCTTCCCGGTGGATGCGCTTCTGTGCAGTAAGTCAAGCAAAGATGATAAAGGCTGAAATGCATTAAGGTTCTAGGTAACTCTTAAAATAATTGAAAAGCAGTATGACTGATTTAAATTCCACAAAGTAGAAATTATACAGAGTACATACTCTGATCACACTGAAATACAACTATCCATTAATAACTAAACATTTCTTATCACCTGGTACTTAGAAACTCTTCACCAGAATCACTTATAAAAGTATAACAAGTAAAGAATTATATATCAAAACTTATAAGTAGCTAAAGGATAAAAAATTCATGACTTTAAATATTTATGTTATAAAGTGAGAAAGGCTAAAAATAAATGAATTATCACTTAGATAATGAAGTATGAAAACAAATAATAAGGAAGACAAATGAAATCAGAATGAAATAATAAAGATAAAAATAGAAACTAATGTATTAGAAACAGACAACTAGTAGAACTAATAATTCCTTCAAGAGATGGCTTTCTGCAGTAAGGGAAAAAAACTCTAGCTACCGTAATTAAGAGAAAAGGAGAGAAGCATAATTATCAAGAATCAGGAACTAGGTCGAAAAATTAGAACAAAATACATATAATCAAAATAATTGTTACAGTGAGAATATCCTTCCTTGACACATGCGTGCATACCTGGGTGGCATGGGTGATTTGTTGGAAAATGCTAATTACCTAACTTCGGCCCCAGAAGATTGTGCTCAGGTACCTGAAATGACCTCCCAGAGACACTCCACTCTAACCCCTGGACTCTGGGAAGACAAAATGTCCCTCCCGTGACTGTGTTCTGTTAAACGGCATGGTTGACCTTCAGATGGGGACATTACATGGGTGGACTTCATCTGGTCACGTGAGCCCTTAAAGCAGAGAACTTTCTCCAGCTGGTGGGAGAGGAGAAGGCCAGAAAGATTTCCAGTGTAAGGAGGCCTCAATGCTGCCTCGCAGGACTGGAGGCGGAGGGGCCCCGTGGCCGAGAGGGCGGATGCTCCCAGCAGCAGAGCGGGTCCTCGCCGGCAGCCAGCAGCCAGCAGCCAGCAGGGACACGGGAGTGCGGGTCCTGCAACCCTGAGGACTGACTCCCCCCAACATCCCAAATGTCTGGGGAGCAGAGGCTCCTCAAGAGCTGCCACGTAAGGGCCAGGCCAGCTGTGGCCTGGATTCCAGCTCTGCCCAGCCCTGGGCGCAACGGGCAGTGGAGCCCTCGGGGCATTTTGACCTAAGACTGTGAGGTAGTAGGTGGATGGTGTTGGTACAGCAGCAATAGAAAACAAATACAAAGATACAGGGCATTACAGGTGATTAACTTCCATGAAAGAAACAATTGTCAATAAATCTCAGAGGCAAGTTTTGTCAAGCTTCAAATACACATAACTGAAATTACTTACTGAAACGGGAATAACCTAGGAAACGAAAGTTGCCGAATGCCATAACAGCACATACAGACTGAGGCCATGGCAGGCGTGACTGTCAGTGCGGCAATGCGAAATAAAGTGTCAGCAACGGATCCCACCAACACGTGACGGAAGTCTACGTCTCCTGCTGTCAGAGACACCTTTTCCAGGAAGGCCCGGGCGATCTGGTATTAGGACATCTGTTAATACAGGTCGCGATAGTAATTCATCAAAGCGGAATCATCAGATGACCTTCTCCGTGAGTGGCAAAATGCGCACGTTAAAAAAGTTAACACCCATCTTGACAAAATGAAGTCTTTACGAACTAGGAAGTGACAGGAGTCTTTCTAGAGTGTGAGGCCGGGGGCTGGTGCCCTGCAAGCGGGAGAGGCACCACCGGTGCGTCAGGACACGGAAGGGTGCCCGCCTCGAGTGTGTCTGAACAATAGTGTGTGAGCATGCCACAAGCAACAGTCAAGAATGGCCTCCGCTCGGCCTGGGCGTCTGAACCGGTAGAAGACGTGTTTTATCGAATCCTTTTTGTTCTGTTTGGCTCTTTTCGGCATGTGCTTGAATTGCAGAATTTTGGATTCTCTGACTTGGTGATGCTTTGCCCTAACTGGCCTGGGCAATCAGTCAAGACAGAAATAGTTAACTGCAGTCACAGCAGCCTGTGTCTGTGGCACCTGGCTGTGGGGGTGCTTAGGAGGAGCTGTGGACTTGGGGCTCAGCGGTGCCTCCTGGGAGCCCTGCCCGCACCCCCCCCCGCAGCTCCGGGATTCGGAGAGAGAACCGCAGGCAGGTGTGGAAGGCCAAACTTGGCTCCCATCCCCGAGCCCACAGCAGCGGAAGGGGCAGGCTGGCGGGGGCTGGGCTGGGCTGGGGGCGAGGCTCCTGTGCTCACCCAGCGAGAGAAGCCATGGTCATCGTTCACCCCAGACACGAGGGAACCTCAGCACGCATAACTTGTCTGTCCTTGACGCCACTCTCCGAGCACGAAATCCATCAGATCAAGCACACGGGGAAAGACAATCACAGTGGGGAGAAAAATAAGTAGGGTTGTCCTCTCACTGCCAGAAGTTTCTCGAGGTTGCCACGTATTTCTGTCTCAAGTGTACCTGGAAAATCAGAACGTCTCAGAGGAAACTTCAGGAGACGCTTTCTAGTGCCCCAGGCTCAGGTGCCAAGCAATTTCTTTTCTGAGAGCCAGGGCCTCCGAGGGTAGGAGATGTCTCAGCCCTGCAGAGGAAGAGCCAACTCCACCAACCCCCTGCCCACTTTTTGTTCTATTCGAACCCTTAGCAGATTCAGTGGGGCCCACCCTCATTGGGGAGGGCCCCTGTTTTCTCCATTCACCAACTCAAATACTAGTGTCTTCTGGAAACACCCCAAAATAAGGTTGTGCCAGCTAGCCTAGTCACATGGACCCTTAAAATTAGCCATCATAGAAATTATAAATTATTTCAGAGGAACAAAAAATGTGGAGAATATTATAACAAATACCACCAAATCCCCACCCGGGCTAAGAAGTAAAACATCGAAACAGAAGAGAAGCCCACTGGGCCCGCCCCTTCGGTCAGGCCTTGCTGGCTGCACACAGGCCCTCACCGCCACCCACAGGTGACCCCCGTGTCATCAACAGACCGAGGTCCAGGCACACGAGAGCAGACACAGTACGCAATCCAATGACTGGAGGTGGCGCTCTCTGCCCGAGGCCAGCCAGCCCTCTGGCACGCTCTGCAAGGTGACACACCGGTTGCTGTCTCCGTGGTGCACAAAGGAAGCCGTACTTGTGGCTCCTCCTCCGAAGGTGCTCGCCCTCTGTGGTGCGGGGGGCTGATGAGCTGACCAGCAGTTTCCTTCCAGGCCCCCCACCCCCAGTTCCGGCCGATGTACTTGGATTGGAATGTTTAATGGGCCAACTTTGGTATTTTCCCACTAGAAACGCAGACTTTTCTCATCCTTCATGGCTTGTAATTTCCACAGGTTAATATGCTTCACACCAAAAAAATAACATAATTACTTTGCACCAAGCTGTAAGTAGCTGTACCAACTCAAGAACATAATTACCGCCATGTTGTGAGCACAGCGGAGTTGATTCTTATTTGCGATGCTGAGTTATTACACTGCGAGTCTGCAAAACTCAGACAGAAATAATTATACCCTATGTGGTTAGATGCAGAGGGCTACAGATTACAGTAAATTGGAAAGCATGATCATATATATATATATATATATATATATATATATATAGTTATCTTGTTTTCTCTCTTTCCCTGAGTCATTCATTTCTTTCTTTGCAAACTTTGATTCACTTAACTGCTTGTCTTTGATGAGTTTTTCTTTTTGTATCCTATTTATTTTAATTTTTTATTACAGTTGACAATTTTATATTAGTTTCAGGAGCACAGCAAGGTGGCTAGCCACATGTACAAGTTAACGAAGTGATTGGCTGGACTGGTCCAGGCCCGTCCCCCCCGCCCCCACCCCACACGCAACTAGAGCCACATTGCCGACTGCACCCCCCCTGCCCCCACGCCGAACATCACAGCCCTGTGACCGCTCTGTGACTGCCAGTCTCTGCTTCTCCATCTGCCCACCTTTCTGCCCGTCCCCTCGGCCCCTCCCCTCCAGCAACCCCCGGTCTGTGTTCTCTGTGCCTGGGAGTCCGTTCCTCTTTTGTTTGTTTGCTTATTTGGTTCTTTAGATTCCACATGTGAATGAAATATATGGTATTTGTCTTTCTCTGCCTGACTTATTTTACTTAGTGTAATACCCTCTAGGTCTGTCTATGATGTCACAAATGGTAAGATTTCATTCTTTTTATGGCCAAGTAATATCCCATTGCATATATGCACCACCCCTTCTCCATCGAATTGTCTCGAAGGGCACTTGGGCCGCTTCCACATCTTGGCTTTGTGAACAGTGCTGCCATGAGCACAGGGGCCTGTATGTTTTCAAATTAGGGTTGTGAGTTCTTCAGACAGAGACCCTGGAGAAAGGTTGCAGAATCCTGTGGTAGCATAGTTTAATGAGATGTAAATTATGAGCCTCACAGAGAAGCAGACCGTCCTCGGCTGTCTATTTTCTATGTGAGTATGTGACTGTGTGTCTTCCCGCCCCTGCCCTGGACACCAACCTGCCACTCAAAGCCGAGCTTAGAGACTCTTGTGGGTCTCGAAAAAGCAATGACCCAATCACCGCTAACCTGAGTGAGATGGAACTCCACAGTAACCTTTAAAAACTTGCAGACCACGGGGTGCAGCCGCCAGCCCCCCTGGACATGGCCAGGCCTACCACCAGTACCTGCAGTCACCCGTACACTTTTTCTCTGAGAATCGCTGCTTCTCTCTCTCTCTCTTTCCCCACCCTGTTTTTCTGAATCACCACTTTCCGTATCTGCAAAGCGGCATCGCTAAACTCAGCCCTACCCAGTACAGACTGCGTGCCTTTTAGGCAGATACTCTTACTAAGGTCACTGACAAGCAAGGAGGACTTTCTGGGCTGAAGGACCTTGACCATCAGCACGAGGCCACGGAACTGACCAGCATTTGAACAGAGTTCGGGGCACCCAGTCGTCCTCCCATCTGTGTGCCCTGCCATCTCCTGGGCACTCTCTAAAAAGGAATAACGCCCAGACCTGGCCACAGAGACTCTGACTGAAGTGGTCTGCAAAGAGGAGGGACAAGTGTCCTTTCCAAAAAGCTCCCCCACGTGACTCGAATGTGCACCCAGCACTGAGACACTGCCCCTGCGGGGCACCCACGGGAGATGGTCCAACTTTCATCTCACAGGGAGTTAATCCTCCTTCAAAGCGCAGCTGGCTCCTTCGTCAGTACCGGCTTCAGAGTAATTACAGATCCGCGGTTCCCCCCAGGGGCCTGCCGAGCATCTTCCCAAAAGGCCTTTAAAAGGGGAGATTTCTGAGCAGAGTCCCAAGTCTGCCGAATTAGTATCGCCACGGAGCGAAGACCAGACGTGCGAGTTTTCCAATAAGCTCCCCAGCTCGACGTGATTATCCAAACGCCGACAGGCCAGCTTAGCTCCCTGCAGACCTCCCGGCAGCAGGAGCAACGAGCATGGGCCTAGATCAGCCCTCTGGGAAACCGAACGAGCGGGGACAGAACTGAGTGGGCTCTTGGAGTCCATTCGAAATGGCGCCTCTGTACCTCGGTTTTTCTCCAGGACCCTCTCTTCTCCCACAGGGCTCCATCCAGCACCTGGGCACCTACCTGGGCAGAGACCTGGCCATCCTCACCGGAAACATGGACGACTCAGGTGACACCGCCTCCTCCAAGCGCCTACTGGACCGACGGCGATCGAGGAGCACCAGGAGGATTCTCGTTTTCTTTCCCACGGTGGTATTTTTGGGAGGAAATGAACACGTTGGGTGTTTTAGTGAGTCCTGAAAATGTGCACGCGTGTGTACAGAACCTCTCCTTCTGAGCAGCGTGGGGTCATCGCCCTGAGCCACGATGCGTCCAGTGCTTCCCCTCTTCTGAACCACAAAGCACGCGTTTCCCATCGTCCAATCGGGAAG
Source organism: Tonatia bakeri (assembly GCA_004024845.1). NCBI lineage: Eukaryota > Metazoa > Chordata > Mammalia > Chiroptera > Phyllostomidae > Tonatia > Tonatia bakeri. Next base: position 47,250 of record PVIA01003619.1, on the reverse strand, counting down.
GCAGGCGTTCACCATCACTGCATGGGGGGCTGTCTACCCCCCACACAGGGGGCATCCTGAGGGTTAGGGAAGAACCGTTGCTTACCCATGCTTGGTTTGCAGACACATCCGCTGCGCGAAGGGTTGGCCTATCCTTACTCTTCCAAGTCAGCCTCTAAGGTACTGAGATTGCAGAGGATGGTGGGAGGAAACACTTACTTTTGAGACAACGTTTTGGGGAATGGCCCAGGCGAGACTGTGGGTTCACCCTTTCAAAAAGTATTGAGGGGACCAAAGAGCTGGCGATTGCAGTCAGCACAAAAGACTGCAGGTAGCAGTTCAACCGTCACCCCCGTGGGCAACCTTCTCCAAACTCGACTGGACCACCGTCTGCCCTGGCACCCTCAGCGCCATTTGCACTGGAGTCCGGTGGTTGTTCTGTCTACAAGTCCCATGTTCTCTCCACCCGAATCCCCTGCCCCTCTTTCCTTAGTCCCAGGAAAGCATCCTGGTTGCCTCCTGCTTTAAACATGGTCAAAATGCTGCTCGCCCCGAACCACTCAGGGGCTTCTCCCTCCTTCTCCATCCCCCACCCCCTTGACTTTCAGACCAGGTGCCACCAGGGTGGAGGAGCTCCTGTGTCACCTGGAACTCGGGGCAGACACAGGGCCTAGGCTGCCTTTGTCCCTGGCGGCCTCCTCGGGGTGGGGCTCACCCTTCAGTCCCACCCTGTGTGTCCCCATGGCTCCTGAGGGCTGAGCCTCCTCTTCTCCCTAAACGTGGGGTCTCCGGTTCCTGACCAGGCCCTTCCTCTCCCATCTGGAGGGGACAAGGACATCTCAGGCACCTCACAGACCCACTGTGGGGTGCACAGGACCCCTGGGCCCTGGGGTACAAGAGCCTGGGGTGGCATCTACACCAGGCGGCTGGCCAGTGGTTGGGCACTCCACACCCTGCCTCCGGAGTTTGACCTCCACTGCCACCTTTCCAGGACCCTCTGTTCCTAAATTCCCTCCATTTGCCCGTGGTCTCGCTCTTCTGACCAGCTGAGCCAAGTGCTACCCCCCCCCCCCCGCCTTTGGACAGAAACAAGTGCGTTCTCTTTCTAATCTATTATTTATGGATTAACTTTATGCCCTCATCCTTCAGACTTCAGCTTTTGATTTTCCAAACGAAGGTTTTTGGAATTCAAATTAGCGTTTTCTCTTTCAAGAGCCTGGCTCTTGCAATGGAACACCAAAGCTTTCAAGATCAGCGTCTCCTCTTATCTTCTCATTGCTACTCTGGGGGGCAGGGGAGCGGGGTTCGCAGAGAAAGCCCTTCTTGCTGCTTGAATAGTGGAGGGGAGGGAAGGAGCGAACGGGATTCAAAAAGAAAAGAGATAGCTGTCCCTCTGGGGTCGAATTATGGCCACCCACAATGACCACGCCCTACTCCCTGCAGCTCGTGATGCCCCCTAACGTGGCAAAAGGGACTTTGCAGGTGTGATAACGTCAAGTAACTCCAGACGGGGAGAAGATCACCAGGACCTGAGGAGGGGAGGCAGGAGAGAGGGACTCGGAAAGGTGGGGCGTGGCCAGGGAAACCGCGGCGGGAGGGAGGAGCTCTGAAGACAGAGGAGGGGGGCGGGGCTTCCAGCCCAGGGATCCAGACCACCACTACCCCCCTCCCCTGCCCCCGCCCCGGAAGCTGGAAAAGGGGCAGAAAGAGATTCTCTCCAGAACACAGCCCTTCCAACATCTTCTTTTTCCTTTCATACGTGTTTCCATTTATTTAGTTTCATGGAGATCTGATTAGCAGAGTACGTTGAGGGTGTGCACGGCGCTGATTTGCTCCTGCATCCCGCTGTGCCGGCCGCTGCTGCCTCCCACACCCCTCACTTCTCTCTACCGCGAGGACGATTCAGCTCTGGTCTCCTGGCGGCTTGCAAGTTCTCGTGCAGTGTTGTCGGCCTTGATCACCAAGCTGGGCGTTGGATCTTGGGGTTGGGTAACATCTCCCCGGCCCCCTCCCCCACCAGCCCCTGGGGGCCACCTTTCTACCCTGCTTTTACAAGTTCGGCTTTTCAGACCTAACAGGTAGGTGAGACCACACAGCATCTGTCCCTGTGTGACTTGCCCTCGAGGTCCACCCACGTCCTGGCAAACAGCAGAATTTCCTTCTCTCTCACCCCGCCATTACCTTGATTTTGCTCCCTTCAGACTCATTTTGAACTCCTGACCTTGAAGAAAATGAATTTGAACTGTTTTAAGCACTGTATTTGTGGTAATCAGGTCCAGCAGCAAGGAGAAAGTAATAGCATATCAACTCATCAGCCAGTGCCGTCCCTGCAGGCAGGGTTGGGTGCAGAACACTGCCTCCCCTTCCAGACTGGACACCTCAGGGGACGGACTCCAGCCCGTCTTCCTTGCTGTTGTACTCTGCCTGTGCTCAGCTCTCGGACGATACTTGCTGAATGCGTTCAAGACAGCGTTCAAGACAGCCTCTGTCCAGCACACAGCCACCTGCCGCTCTCAAGGACTCTTGTCTTTCCACTGGGGCAGCTCCTGGTCTCTGGCATCTGCAAAGCATGAGCATCTGCCCTTCTCCCGGGTTGTCTGGTTTTCAAGGTCACAACACAGCCATCTCGGCCCTCCCCCGAAGGCCTGTTCCCATCCCACAGACAGGCTTGATCCCAGCCAAGGACCCCTTTCCCTCTGGGCAAGCTGCACTTTCTTTAGAATTACTGGCGGGACTCCAGTAGGGTTCCTCATCCTCCCTTGATCAGTGGCTCAGAGCAGGTGGCCTCGTCACACCAGAATGGAACCATCCCCGGACCCCAGCAGCACAGTGTCAGGGGGCGGAGCTTGGCCAGGGGCGTTATGATGCCTCTGCCACACTCAGGCCTTTTGTCCCAAAGGGCACTAACCCTTCTCCGTGACTTTGGACTCAGCTGTAAGGAGGTGGGTGGGCCGGCCTTTGGAATGCCAGCAGATTGGGCCCCTGGAGGCACCTTCTCCCCTCCCCAGCACAGGCTGTCTGCGTCGGGGCGGGCACGTGGGTGTCCTCCTATGTGACGACTACAGCCCATCAGTGGCTGCCTGAAGGCCTGTGCTGGGAGAAATTCAGAGGTTACGTCTCGTTTCAGGCAAAAAGAATTGAAGAGTGACAGTGTCCGCTGTAGCCCCAGGAGGAGGGGCTTCACAAGTCCGCCACCCACGCCAGCCTGCTGGCGCGCTCACACATCTCTGAGCTGCCCTCTCCCTCTCTCCTGCCTCTCTCCAGTGCGCATCTGTTGGGGATGGAAACCAGGACAGAGACCTCTTTGAGCCCCCGCACTCATCGGGGTGCTGGGCGCCCAGTAGGGCTCTTCCAGGTAAAGGCCATTGCACCACTCTCAGAGTGCTGAGACGCCGACTTGCCCAGAACCCGAATTCCCCACTGCGTGTTCTTAGACTCTGTGGTTTCTCTCTTCCCTTTGCTGCAGAGGCCCTGGGCACGTCACCTGGTCACCGCTGGTCACGTCATCTGCTGGTTCTTCCCGTTCCCCGAGGGCCTGTTCTGTTCTGCCCTCCGAGTATGAGAAGCTTTTCCGAAGAGGTTTTAAGACACAGGAAGAGCAGCTGTCCATTTCTGGCATCGAAATTGTGGCGTGCGGGTTGGTTTTCCAGGGTAACATCTCTAAATGGGGTAGAAATATGGGTCGTGAGCAATTTGGGGAAACAGCCACTGAAAATGAATGTGCCCACTCACAGAGTTTCTATTACATATTTTTTAATCAAGCAGGTGGGATGGGATGCCGACGATGAGGCAGTTATGACTCTGGATGTAGCAAAAATAACGATCCAAAGTTCTTCACCATGCTGTCGTTAAGAAGGAATGGACTACCGTACAAACCGCAGTGAAGAAACTTTGTTAACGACGCTCTTGTATTTACCCACCGTTCACAGATGACTTAGCTCAATGGATCGATGGAGTTTAATTCCCCCCAAACCTTTCTTTGGCACGACCACTAACCAGCTGTCTTCTCTCATAGAGTCCTTTCTGGTTTGCTAAGAATATTCCAGATGGTTTAAACCCCACTGAAGCCCCCGTACAAGCTGGAAGGTGAGGGAGGCGGGCCTGAGGCGGAGATGCATTATCACTTGAAATGAATTGTATTCGTGCTTAAAGGTTTTAGTGTTGCCGTGTGTAGGGGGGAAGTGGCGGTTAATGCTCGCCAAGGTTAATCAGATTCCGCAGATTGCCATCAAAGTTTTACCGAATGTCAGGGTTCTCTCATCCGCTGCGCATCAGCCAGAGGAGTGTGTCATCGAGAGGAAAATGTATCGAGTGCGTCTGTGTGGATCGCTGGGCACAAAGGAGCCGTTTCCCCGGCAACAGGAAGGTCTCTGTGTTCACCGGGTCCAGGTGCTTTCTCAGCCTCTCCTCCCCGGACTCGGGGTTTGTGGGGAACAGGGTGCATGGGCCCCATGAGGAGGAGGTGGGGCCGTCCTAGCTGAGCTGGTCAGGGGGTCCCAGGTGTTCAACACCCCACTTCCTTGGAGCAGGGACGACCACAGCTGGTCAGCGTGAGGGGAAGGCGGGATCTAGCCCAGGAGGGGATGACCTTCATGCTCGACTGCCAGTAAGTGGGTTTTGAAGTGGTTGGTGCCGACTGCCACCCAAACAACAGGGGTCGATGCACTGGAGGTGGACAGTGCCCACCTCTGCCAACAGATGGGCAGGTCTTCGCTGGTCCCCCAGCTCCAGATGCAGTCTCCCCAACCTAGATCTGAACGTCCAGCTGGGCGTGATTGCCTGCCTGGGCATGAACGCGTCGGGAAGCAGTGTCCAGTGAGAGCTGGATATTCAGGAGCAAAGAAGAACTTCAGAATGAAAGCTCCTCATTGACAGTTTCCATTGCAGGTTTTAGAAAGGGATAGCCGGAGAGAGGCATTTCACAACAACAGAGTCAAAGGCCTACTTTGAAAAGAAGCACCTTCCCACCCTTCTGCGTGGTTCTGAAGGGCCCCAGCCACGGACCGTGGTTTCCTGGAGCATGGATCCTCCCACGTGAGGAGCAAATTGAGGCCCTCCAGGTAAATGCCGGCCTTCCAGCTGGGCGGGGCGGAGCCGAGGCTCTCTTCCCGCCCGTGTCCGAGGCTGGGGCACCTCCCCTTTCCTGCTGTGGCAGAGAAGGCCGGTCTTCATCCAAATCCTTTTCCCCACGAGGCTCTCCCCAGCCCCTTCGGCCACAGTGACGACTGACTACAGCTTCCAAGCCGGGAGTCCTTGTCCTCTGCTGCCAGATGCAGCCAACGACAAAGCCCTCGGGGGTTTTGGAGACTTGAGATAGAAAGAGTTTCGGCCTGGAGCGTAAACCCTGACAGTATTCATGACAAAGGGGTGTCCACTTCAAAGACAGCGCTCTCAAATAGACACGTAGCCAGCCACCTGGCCACATGAAGAGCCAGGTTGCCCCACCCCACCCACTCCTTTGTTTTAGAGATCTTGGTTGGTTTCAATTACTGACCATTTGGGTCACTTGTCTGTTCTTTTCCAGAGCTTTAAAGTCCACCCTGTGTGGCTGCAGGTGTGCCATCGCCTCCCAGGACCTGTATGTGATACACCTTTTTTTTTCCCAAAGTTCCCTGATGGTCACTGCTGAAGGGCCTGGGGCAATTCCCATAGGAGCCCCAGAGGCTGGACCAGTCTCAACACTGGTTAGTGATAGGCTGCAATGGGCAGAAGACAAGTGCCCTGTCGCCACAGGGAGGAAGCCCACTCACCAACCGGAAACAACCTGTGCCAGATCTTACGAGCAAGATCTGCTGAAGTTGATCCAGGGGCTCATTTGGTCCTCTTTGTTGCTGCAGCCAGACCCACGCTGATAGATGCACATTCATTCCGTAAACACAAAAGGCGTCTCGACCCATTTGGTCAACCAGTGTTTACCGAGTGCCTTTCTGAAGGGGTCTGGAGGTCCCGGGGAGTGTGAGGAGGGCGTGGTTTCTGACATCATGGGTTTGGGAATTACATGGGAACAGTCGGAGGAGGATCATGCCCCTGTGAAATATCTACATAATAATTGCGGACTGCTGGGAGCTCCACGACGGCATCGAACAGGGGTTGGAAAAGTGCCTGCGACAGGACATTCAGGGGGCGTTTCCAAACAAGTGCGGTTTGTGCTTCTCTAGTGAGACCTATGGAGAGGGAGGGAAAGTGTTTCTGGGAGAGGGAACAGCATGTGCAAAGGCTCAGGGGCAGCGAGGAGGGAGTGTCCTCAAGGAACAGAACAGAGGCAGAGACAAGATCACAGGGGCAGGAAAAGACCCCTGCTTCCTGGCACTGACGCGCGGTGGGTATTCATAGAGGGGGCAGTTGCTATTCAAGTTAAAAATTAAGGAACAGGTTCTTCATGTCCGTGTAACTTTGCCTTTTCATGGTGTTCCTGTGAATTCATTCTGGCGGCTGCTCTGAGAAATTGCACGTTTATCGTGTGCTCTGCTGAGACGGCAGAGGAGCCCTTCGGTCCAAGGTGAAATGGGGCTGCGTCTTCGACGGGTGCCTTTTTGGTAAAGCTGACGTCTTTCTCAAGGAGCAACTTCCTGTAGTGGCTCCCTGAGCAGCCTGGCCTTGAAGTCGTGACCCACGCTGGCACACAGACAGCCCTGCGGTCCTCTCACTGCTGCCAGCAAGAGTTGACACAACCCAGGGCCCCCTGTCACCCCAGAGAGAGCGTCCCACAACTGTGCCACTTCCTGCCTGCGGGCCCCAGAGCACCCTACAGGGCTATTAAGGGGATGACCCATCTGCCTGGAAGGGGACAGGTCCCCAGGCTTTCACTGAAAGTAAGGAAAGTAATTTCAAAAGGAGTCAAATTCAGAAGTCCTCACAAATCTTTCAAAGACAGATTGTCTGTGCTGTTCAAATCTGGGGCTGGTGCTGGCTGCTGGAAGGTCCTCCCAGCTCCCCCTGCCAGGGGTGCATCCAATTAGCAGTCTGGGGAACCCAGCACTGGCCTCCTCCCCCAGCCTCCACTGGCCTCCTCGAGGAATTGCTTCAACCTTGTAGTTAGAAATGCCCAAAATATAGTTCACCACACCTCCACCTTTCCCATTCTTGAAGACTCACCCATAAATTTGAAAAAATATGCCAAGTCCTGGCAGCTGTTTTCATTGCCTGCTGCAATGAAAACAGGAACAGCTTCCCTACCAGCCACCGTGGGGGGTTCCCAGGTACCCCGGAATGGAGCAGGACAGGGGAGTCCCAGAGCCGGGGCGTGAGTGTGCCCTCCCTTGGACCACCTGGACTGAGTGTTTAACCAGAGGGAGATCCTTCTTGGCAGCTGAGCTGTGTTTAAGCGGCCAGTTTAACTCATTTCCAGACCCCTGCCCCACCCCCAAGAATCCTGGTGTGGCTCCGGGAGAGAGAACACAGACACGTGATGGCTGTTGCCCGCGAGCCTCGCCCCGTCTGTAAAGTACAACCAAGCAGCCCTGAGTTGACAGCTGTTTCAAGGATCAGATGCCTCCATGTGCTCTGAGGAAAAATGAACGCGGAGTCCCAACAAGATCCAACACGCATGGCTGTTCCTGCCGTTCCAACTGGAGCCCCCCAGCCACCTCCTCGCGTGCTGTCATGTTCTCACAGCGTCCCGAAGGAAGCAGGTAACAGCCGTGCAGAGAGGCCCCGTGGCTCCCGGTGATGACCGCATAAGGAAGGCACAGTGAGTGAGGCACGTGGCACCCTGGCACCTGGGGCCTGAGCGCCTCCCCTCCCCTCCCCTCCCTGGCTTGGCTGCCCCACCAGCTGGTTGTCCTCTGAGGCAGCTGCACGCTGGCCCTTCCTGCTCTCCCTCCCCCTGCCCCTCGCCCACACTTCTCAGGGGTTCCTTATCTCCTTAGAAAAAACAAGGCACTTCTGCCGGGTCAGCCTCCGTCCGTGGGTTCGGGAGTGAATCGTCATTCCTGATCCAGATGGTGTGGAGAGAGTGCATGTCGGACGCCTTTGAAACACTAACAGGAGACCGGACGTAAACCCTCGGCCCGAATGCGCAAGGAGTCCCCACTGCAGTGGTGGCCCACGGGCCGTAAACCATCCACCGACACAATCAGCCTAATGTTCCCTTTGGCAAGAAAATGAAATGCACTTAATATGCATTGATAGCTTCAGAATTCTAAATAAAATAGTTTTTTTAATGATTTTGAAAATGTACAAAAGGACAGGAGTTTCCGTTAGAAATTTTTCTCCACCCCATTTGGGCATCTGAATGTCAGGACGCTCTCTCTCCCGGAGACAATGCCACCAAATTAGTTTAGCTTGGAGATCCGCAGCATTTTGTAGGCCAGACGGAAGCTTCCAGTAGATAAAGTTTTACGTGCCTTGGATTTATTTGTCCATGAATACAACCCTAATAAAAGGCCGTAAAGTGTAAATGGGCACAGAGTTGGCAGATAACGGTGGTGCCCATAAAAGCTGGCTGGTGGAATCTCTGGATGGGCTGCCTACACCCTGGGGGAAAGACGGGAGAGGTTAAAAGCAAGCACATCGCCCGCAGATCCTTCTGGGATGGAGGATTTACTGATTGACAAGTCCTGGGAGGCTGCCTGCGGGAACCTTCCCAGGTGAATCCAGCAGCCCTGAGGGTCTGGGGGTCTCGTTCCCAGGGAGGCTTTAAGATGTGGGGCCCAGGCAGGGTCCTGCCAGGGACGGGAGCCCCACCCAGGCCCACGATGGGGGCTGGTGTGACAAGGGCTGTTCCAGTTCCTCAGAGTCATTTTCCTCTTGAAGATGCTCAGTGGTCATCTGGGAAATGGCCTTTAGAGGGGGCAGAGGGGAGCAGGAAGCAGCGGCAGGGCTGGCCCTGGAGCTGGGGACGTCTCTTCACAGACTCTAGTCTTCCTTGGGCACAGCAGTGTGGGGCTGTGCTCTGGCCGGAGCATGGGGAGGGTGACCCAAGCCTGCAGTCCACGCCTGCTCATGAGAAGCACAAGGCTGTTGGGGGCGGGGGATGAAAGGATGCCATTCATGTGCAGTCTCAGCACAGGACCTGGCGCATATCCCTCTCTTGTCCCCGGTCCACCTAGTCCTGTCTCCTGGGGGCAGAACACTGGGAAAGAGAGGCACAGAGGGAAAAGGCTGTATCTGTTACCCTGGCTCCCCCTTCCATCTCCACTTGGTCTCTCCGTGTCGCTGCACCCACCAGGCATGGGGCCCCAGTTCCCTACTGTGCCCTGTCCCCACCCTCTCTCCTCCTTCTCACTTCTGCGCTCTCAGCATTGCAGGATGTGGCTATATACGTACGGCCCTCCTGCAGGTCCCAGAGAAGGAGGCACAAAGCGGGGCGTCAGCGGCAAGCCTCGAGACCCCATGAGGTTCTTCAGGGAGATCTGTAGAGACAGGAAGGAGGGCCAGGGAAGATCTGGGTCATGTAGTGCATGCCCAGGAAAGAGGATCCAGGAAAGGTGGTGAAGGGACCATCGGAAGGAGGAACAGGACTGAGGAGTGTGGTATCGGGACAGTGAAAGCAGGAAGTGTTTCAAGAAGGAGAGGGGTTGGCATCTGCGTCCAAGGCCGCTGAGAGGTCTAGTGACATAAGAACAGGGAGGCGGCCTGATGCTGGGGAAGAGCTTTGGTGACTCTAAGAGGAAGGGTCTCGGTGCGGGTGTCAGCTTGAAATGGGTGAGGAACACACGTGAGCTATTCTTTAAAAAAACAGCCAGATGTTTTTTCTGATACAAACTGTGATGTGTGCGTGAGCCAATAGCAGGAATCTATGAGAGAGAGAGAGAGAGAGAGAGGGAATAAAGCTTGTTCACCTCCAGAACGGTGGTCATCAGCTGAGGGTGATCTAGGTCCCAATCCCAGGGGACATTTGGGGGCACCTGGAGGCATTTTCAGCTTTCACTGCTAGGGTGGGGGTGCTCCTGCTCTTCAGAGGCAGGGGTGTTATTCAGCACCCCACAGTGCCGATGGCAGCTCCCAACAACCGAGAATCTTCAGCCCCAAATGCCAGCAGCACCGACTGTGAGAACCCACCCTTCGGAGCAGCCATGGAGACCGTCCGAGCTTTCCGCCTGCCACCGTCACCTCCCGGACTTGCTTTGCCCTCTGTTCCCATAGAACCTTGAGCTTGAACCCTGGGCCCAGGGTGAACGCATCCAGGAAAACCATAACCGAGACTTTGAAGAGTGACCATGAATAGAAGCAAAGATTTACTTCAATAAGTGACCCCAAGCTCTGCCCAAGCCTTTACTTCTCCTGCTCTGGTCTGAAAACCAGAAAATGCACCTAGTCACATTCTGCATTTTAATTATAGTTTCAGAGGATAACAGTTGTATGAATTAAGAAGCAATAAAATTAAATTGATTTTTGCTTTTATGCCGAAAGCCGCAGGGCTGAATGCGTGTCATAATTAGGAACAATGGAGCCACGTGTAGGAGTTTTGAAAAACACCAACATTCTCAATTACACTGAACTGATAACCTTTTCCAGCTTGTCACCGTTTTCGTAAGCTCATTTAACACGGTTCCGAGTCTGGTTTCGGCGAGGAGCCAAACCGGCAGCAGTAAAGTGGGTGCTTGTGGGAAGGGGCCTGGTGTTACACAAGGAAGCTCTGGAAATTAGCAGAGAAGAGGCCTGCTTTGATCTTTCCCGTCCAAAATCCTCCTCATACGACGTACTTGAACTTAAGCGTGATTCAGAGAGTGTCTCTCAACCTCGGGGCTGAGCAATGAGAAGCAAAAGTCAAGGAGGATTTGTTCCTTCTCACGCCAGCTTCCACGCGGGAGTCCCGAGGAAGTGCAGGAAAGGGCTTGGGTGACTCCGAGGCAGTCACACTGTGACAAAGAGGAGGGCGAACTCTCGATGAGAACGTCACATTCCAAGGCTGTGTGGGAGGCCCCCTGCCCTTCAGCGGTCGGCAGAGGGTCTCTGCGTGTTCTGATTGCACCACAAACAGCTGTTGTGGACCTCACTCGCCAGGCACGGCGGCCAAGTGAGGCAGCCCGGGACCGGGCAGGACCCCGTGAGCCGGTGGTGGGAGGAAAACGACCCTCACATTGGACACACTTTCAGGTCAAGAACGACGCAACCTGGCGATCGTGCTGCTGAGCTGGCGTAGCCTGACCCAGACCCCGGTGAAGTAGCACAGGCTCTGCTTGGGGTCCGTGGAAGTCAGGCCTGATCAACCATGTGGGCAGCGAGCTGAGACACTGGAGCTTTGGCCCTGCCTCGGTCCACGGACAGGCCCCAAGCCCAGCCCAGCGCTCTGTCGGGCTCTGCCCACCTGCTGCCGCCTGCGCCCTGTGTTTGATAAACTCCAGCGCACCGGCCTGGGCATTAGGGACGGCAGCCCTGCCCCGGGCAAGCAGGGGAGTGGCAGGTGACCAGCCATCTCCCTTAGGTCCCCCAGAAGCACAGGGCATGGGGTGGGGGGTGATGGCATCTGAGAATTTTCAAGTGATGGGGCGGGGGAAAGGGCACCCAGAGAGTCACAAAACATCTCGTAGACACAGACAGAATTAAACTTCAAGGGTGAGTGGGTGCGCACGTGGGTGTGGGTGTGCGTGGACGTGTGAATATGTGTGTGTGAGTGTGTGTGTGGTGGGGGAGAAGGAGCTCGGATTTCATAAGCTCTGCCTGTTCCGGAGCCGAGCAGACAAGCCATGTTCTGGGCCTGTGAGTGCCTTAGTGGGACACGCTGGTTCAGAGTGTGGCCTCTGAAGTCACCCAGACCGGGGGTCGAAGTCCGGCTCCACCCTCAGACAAGCCATGTGACCCAGGCAAGTCACTGGACTGGGCAAGTAGAGAGGACGTCCGGAACTGGCCCACAGAAAGCAGCCATGCGGAGTCCAGCGTGCAGTAAGCGGTCGATAAAGGTTGTCCTTGACCATTTCGTACTTGGCCTGGGGTACGCTAGTCAAACATTTTCAGTTGAAATGACTGGGTTTTTTATGTAAAAGGGCGTTTGGCTTATGTAACTGCGGTGTCAGGAGGGAGATCAGTTTCAAGCAAGGCTGGATTGAAAAGTCTGACGATATGATCATCAGATGTCGGGCGCTCCGTCCCTCGTCTGTCCCTGCCCCCTCCTCATCTGGGGCCTGGCTCCCAGCCCGGGCCTCCGAGCCAGGCAGGCGCTCTCTGCAGCAATGAAGAGGCTCTTCAGCGTCTCCAGGTGGATCCCGTCTGCAGTGACACTTCTTAACGTTCTGCTTTATCTCGGTCAGTAATGCGCCCTGGGTAAAGAATCGAACAGTTCTCCGGGCATTTTTATGAAAGTAGCAGTTTCTGTCTCGTGTTTAATTTCCTCTCCCAGAATTATCACCTTTCAGGACTTTTAGCTGATTATTTTTCTATTGATCTCTAAATAACATGATGCATTTTTTTTTTCAGAATTCTCTATACAAGTTAGATGGCCCCCCCACTACTACAGAAGCACGCCCTTCCCGACACCAGCACCATTAAATCATCCCGTGGTGAGGTCATGAATCAGTAATTATGCTACTATAACTGCAAAGGGTGCTCCCCTCTGAGTCCAGTAGTTAACGTGATCACTTTTGACTCTTACATGTTTGCTTTTATTAGAATGAGTATGTGTCTCTCTTTTTCTTTATTTTTGCTTAATCTTCTGTGAATTTGTCACAAACTCAACGCCAAATTCTCCAGCTGCCTACGTCTGTCAAGACACCCAGGTACGCTGTGGCCTTCCTGTCCTTGCAGAAGCCTCCCCCAGGTCCTTCCGACACACGTGAGCCAGGCTCGTTGCCCTTCGGGCCTGGTCTACAGACCTCACTGGGGTCTCTCCTGGCTTCCGCTCAGAGGAATTTCCTCCCTGTCCTTTGCATTTGTCTCTAGTTACATGCATCTCACGGTTTCCTCCTGCCAGGCCCACACTCTCGTTTTGTTGGAGCACATCCTGGAGTGACTCCTGAGAAAAGGTGCGTGGGAAGTACAGTTCTGAGACCCTGCCCAACTGAACAAGTTCATTATAATCTTCCACTTGACAGGTCGTTTGGTGGGGGGATAAATTCTCGATTGGATGTCATTTTTTAATCCAGAATTTTGAAAGCATTTTTCATTGTCTGCTAATCTGTCAGAGTTATTTTTGAGAAATCCAAAGTATTCTAACTTCTAAGACTTTATAGGTAATCTGGAAAATGGGTACAATTGGCTGGAATTTTATGATGGTATATCTTGGGATGGGTCAAAGGTGTTCATACTGCTAGATACCTGGTGAGTCCTTTCCTTCCAGAAAAAAACTATAACCTTCTGTTATGGGAAATGGTCTAGGGCTTTTGGGGCATTTTTTTTTTTTGCATTTATGATTCCTTCCCTTGCTATTTTTTTTTCTTTTCTAGAATTCCTATTATTTATATGTTGGACCTGCTGGATGTGTACTATTCTTTAATTATCTTAATTGTTCTTCCTAGCTTTTTTCCCCCCTCATCTGGGGTATTTATTTAACCCTGTATTTCAGTTATTCTGCTGAGCTTTTTATAGTTTTAATTCCATGAGCTCTTTCCGTCTTCTAAATGTTACCCTTCAGATAGCATTCTTGACTTACTTTATAGATACAACATCTCCTCCTCTTCCTTGGAGAAGATTGGGTATTTTTTAAAAGTTTTCATCTCTTGTATTTCCTCTTGTTTCCTTCAAAAGACCTTTTCTCCTTTTTGCTTTGGTCTCTGTGTTTATGACAAAATACTGTTTCCATGGACCCCTGTCTCTTTCCCTGCGTTCTCACTGGTCTCCGACTCCACACAGACCCCTCGCCCATTCCCACGGCACTTCTGAGTTGTCATTTAGAGGTGTGGGGGTGGCACTAGGGAGCCCATGACTTCTCCGTGAGTGTCAGGTGCCGCCCGCTCTGGGCTCGAGTGAGTCACTCGGCTGCACTGCCCTTAGCGAGGAGCCCGAGGCTGGAATCTCTGGGCTGTTCACCTTGAGCTGGCCAAGATTCCTCAGAGAAGGGGCTTCCGTTTCCTTGCCCTGAGAACAAAGACGCAGCTCATCGTGAGCTGGGAGTTGATCCAGGAAGCCATCTGGTCTCAGCACCGAGCAAAATCTTCCTTCCACTGTTGATTTCAGAAGGGAAACCCGAGTACTACGTCCCAGTTCCCTCCACCAGGGGACCCTGTGCGTGACCGTCTTCTGAGAATAACCTATAGCCTTGGCCAAAGCAGGCATCACGTGGACGTGGAGAGGGGACGTGGGATGGAACTGATTCTTGAACTTCCAACTGATCCTCCTTTTGTGGGCCCACCTGCGTCCCATCCAAAAATGACCGACTCCGTGGAGGTCTGAGTGTGTGGTGGGCCTGTAACTCTACGGTTTCAACAGGCACCTTTCTCAGGTCCACGTGGCCAGTTGGTCCTCATTCCACCCAACCCAGGTGCTGCCCTCCTCACTGCCAGCCTTTCGTGCACACGTGTCTGTTTCTTTGGGGTTCTTCTCCTACGGAGAGACTGGACGTGAGTGTGGTGTCCAGTCCTTGGTGCTTGTCAAAGCTCTTCACCTCCCCACCGTCACATCACTTCATATCACGTCCCCAAAGGGGCGAGGATGGAAGGGATGGGTCACCTGCCCCTGCTCCCCGCTTGGCGCTGATTCTGCCATCTGGGTTCCCTTGAGGGTCTGGGTCACCTGCCTTTCCTGGTGGTCAATGGTGGTCATCAGGCTGTGACTGAATGATTGACAGCTGCATGGGAACCATCCCGAGGGGCAGTTCCCAGAGGAAGGGAGGCAGCCAGGAAACGTCGAAGATGTAGGGCACTCATCTTGAGGAGGCAGAGGCTCTCCTAGGTCACTTTGCACTAGAAAGACGTGCCTCCATCTCAGACACACCAGTTCTCCAAGGAGAAGACAGCTGCCTGCCATTTTCCTGCAGCGCCCGCTCGCCCTCAGCGCTCCCAAATCAGCACACCAGCGGCAGTGCCCGTGGGAGGGAAGGGCGGCAGGGGCTGGCGCAGAACTCCCACACCCTGGACGGGAGAAGGTGGCCCTGATAGGCAGGTGCTCCCAGGCCTCCGGGACTTAGGGGACACACCTGGAAAGGGGCAGAGACAGCGCCCTTCCTGGAGTTGAATGACTAATGGCAAAGGCGGTGACGTTTGTGTCCCTGCTTCAACCTCAGAAGTCCTAGAAGGTGTGTCCAACCTTTGGGGTCTCTGAGCCACACCAGAAGAAGAGCTGTCTTGGGCCACTTGTTAAATACACAGACACTAAGGAAAACTGATCAGCAAAAAAAAAAAAAAAAAGGTTTTAAGTAAATTTACAATCTTGTGTTGGGCCGCATTCATAGCCATCCTGGGCAGCGTGCAGGTTGGACACCCCTCTTGCAAGGAAGGAAATCCGTGGTAGAAAGTACAGATAATGGGCAGGCGTGGTTCTTCGGATACACACTCTCATTCCTTGTTAGGGTTCCTCTGTGCCCGTCTCTGGAACTGGGCGGCTGGGCCGGTCGGAGGAATCATGTCATCCTCAGAAGTGCTGCAACTCGAAACAAGCTTTCGCTTCCTTCTGAGACCCCCCGCCACCTGGGTCACGATGATGCTGTTTAGAAGACAGTGTTTTTGAAGGACACTTTTTAATGGCGAACTTTAAATGAAGTCCACCATTGGTGGCTTAATATCAATGCCTGTGTATGACTGTCCTTTGCGAGCTGAACAGGAACGAAAGGCCACAGCCAGACCAATTAGTCACATATGACGGGCCGGTGTGACATTTTCACTCCTGAGCGTTTCTGGTATAAAAGGGTCACCCAAACAGGATCTGACAAGGAGTGTGAGGAATTCGCCAATAAAACTGCTGGTCTGCAGAGATTTGGAGACGTCCGAAATGATTAGGTAAAAGACTGCATTTTTCCACAAAGGGAAACGTTGAATTTGTGCATGCTTTTCTAAAGTTGATACTTGCCTGGAGGCACTAATCTGCGGTGTTTTTCTCCCGACTTTGCAGCTCATTAAAATTCAGTCTTATTCTAGTTCTGTCGGTTTCTACAATGCACATGTTCTGGTGTTACCCTGTCGCGTCCCCTAAGGTAAGAGTTTCGCCTCTATTTTTGATACTTAAGTAGGTGCCTGGAACTGTATAGTATGTCAATTAAAAATAATTTCAGGGGACATGTGGCAGAAAAGTATGGTCTTTATTGTTAGAGCTTTCAGTGAAGAAAAGTACACGTAGAGTCACATAATTAGTAAAAAATAAACGTTTATATGACAGTAGGTAATGCTGACATGTTCATACGATTTGTGTGGAACTATATAGAAGTTGGCCACTGCATGGGAAAATATTCCTTCCAGGGTAAGATGTGAGTTGCTTTGCCTGTGACAGTGAACTTATTCCATGTACACATAATCAAGGTGAGCACTTAATCACTGAAACAATGTACAGATGATGTGTTACAGAATCGTACACCTGAACCTATATATTTTTATTAACCAAGGTCACCCCAATAATCCAAATAAAAATACAATGGATTATTTTTCAAAAACAGTGAATTTCTTACTTTTGCAACAGTGGTGACTTGTTCAGATGTGGAGCGTGGATAAAATGTCAGATCTCAATGCAATGTCTTGTAGAAGAGAAATGTATATGTCTCCTCAAGAACACTGATTGAGCTCCTCATTCTATTCATTGCACTCTTCCAGACATCCAGAAAGTGCATGTCATTCTTTTATGCCAATACTTTATTTAGATTTTAAAATATTTTTGTCAGCGATGGAGTTCTGTGCTTTCCCTCTGCTTCGCTACAGTGTAACCGGGCACACTGGAGTTTCTGAAACCGGTGTGACTTGTGACTCTGCTTTCAGGAGGGCTAGATGCCCCCTGCGTGGTAAACAACAAACGTATGTCCAAACATAACGGACATGGCTGCTGACGTGGTTGGTGTTCTCACCCGTCTTGGCACCTGCCATTTTTCTGTTTTGTGTTTGCTGAATCCAGCTTCCTTTTTCCCATTTCCTGCTGTCGGCATCCACCCCTAGTTTAGTCATTGATCCTGCGACACCTCATTGATCAGGGTGATGAGTCACCATCCGTAAACTGGCACATTTTCTCCAGCGTCTTCCGAATGATTTTCTGTTCTTTCCCCGAAGGTTTCTCTGTGGCATTTCTGTGGAACGAGGGCAGCTATGCACGGCGTTATTTTTTAATTAAGAAGGTCCTTCCTTTTGCCGTGCTCGTGAGCACTCCTTGTCCATAAATGAGACATTCCCTCCGTTGCCACCGTGCCCATCTTTCTGTGTTTGCCTGTGACGCTGTCGTGCTCAGTCCAGGCCCATCGTGTGGCCGTGGTGCCGACCCAACCATTTAGAGTGAGCGGCGGTGCAGGCAGAGGAGGCACAGGCGTTCGTGAGGTCTGCTGTGAGCTCCTCGCAGTCCGTCCCCCGGGGCGAGCGTGCCACAGCCTTCCATCCACCGGTCTGCTCAGGTGGGCCCTCCGGTGACCTCCAAGGGCACCGGTCTCTTTTTAGGTAGGTTTCTGGGCTCTCCTAGCGAGGACCCATGCATTTCTTTTGCAACACAAAGGTGGCGTTAGGAGTATTTCTGGAAGAACAGTAACGCCTCTCTTCCTGAAATGACTCACAGGCCCCTTCTTGACAATGTATTTGTTCCGAGCTGGGAGTCAAAATAGGCAGCATTATGACGTGCTTCTATTCCTCTGGTAACCAGGGAAAACCACGTAGTTCATGTTCAAATAAGAGTTTTTGATCGGTTTTCTCACAATCGATGTTTTTGAAACTCTGACTATTCCCATATCACCCTCCCCCCCGAAAAAAAGCCCATCTTTTCCCCTAGAAGTGAGTAGAAATGACTTTCCAGGGAGTTCTGACTGCTGGGACCTTCAGTAAGCCCCCCACCACACGCCCCATCATGGGCGAAGAGAACCAGCGAGTATTTTATGCACCCCGGACCCAAAGTCACCCAAAGTGCAGCTTGTGTCCCTGCACCAGGAAAAGAAATGTGTATTTTTAGTTTGTTGTATGTTTAGATGAGATAGAAGTGTTCCACCCTCTTCCCTCTTGTGGACTCTCATCGAGGTGGAAAACCCAGCGTGTGGTCCGAGGCCTGGGCTTGAACCCCTGTCCACCTACGAGCCGTTTAATTTCCTCATTCAAAGGTCATCGTCCCCGAGGAAGCGGCAGTCCCTGCCTCACAGGACTTTCTGAGGGGAGGGAGCAGGGTGTTGCCCACGGGTGTGCAGCACCAAGGTCACTGGTGCCTCCTTCTCCCGTTCTTCCTGGAATTGCTGGGTGTCCCTTATCAGCGTTTGCTCCCTCTCCCACCACGAAGGAGGGGACACGTGGCAGGTGTTGAACATTCTTACCCAATTTTGCGTCATGCCCACCTCGGGGACTTGCCTAACCCTAACCCTTCGCCCTTGAACCTGCTGTCCTCACCTACAAAGTGCGGGGTTGAACTGCAGCCTCTCGATGGCAGTTCGGGTCCAGATTCCAACCGTCTTTCGTGACTCAGTGCCCCCTGCACTGTTTCTTGAGCCACAGACAAAAGAACTGAACCAAAGTCAGAAGGCAGAGATGTCGGTGTGCATGTAGAAAGACATCTCAGGGAGAACCTTGGCACTCGGCCCGGGACCGGGCGCAGGAGGCAAGCAGCTCCAACCAAAACCTGACATCCGGTTGTCAACTGCAACCTGACATCCGGTTGTCGTGGACAGTTTTTCTTTGTGAGATTTAAAAACTGTTCCCAGGACTAATTAGTGCCCCTGGAAAGACTCCCTGTGAAGGGATAGTGACAAGATCACTGCGTGCGGTGGAGGAAGCAGACACACTCAATAGCAGTCACACAAGGGGCGTCGAAGTCAGACAAGGGGGGACCGCTCCAAAGAGCACAGTGCATTTAGATAAAGCATGTGTTACATTTTAGCAAAATTTCCTCCTTGAAAGCATCGCATCTATTGGACTTATTGCCATTAGATGTTGACGGTTGTTACTGTTGAAATAAACTCTCACCCTGAGGCTGTGCCCTCCCCCACCCCCCTCTGCATTGCCAGGTGCCGGAGACGCTGGACCACCTCCTCGTCCTGCTGAGCGGCTGCCCGGCCGGGAGGGACAGGAGTGGGGTGCTGGGCTTCCTAACGCCAGTTTTGGAGAAGGTGTCCGTGAAAAGGTCTTTTCGCAATGGAGTCGGCATGGGGATGAAAAAAACTTCCTTTCGAAGAGCAAAACCATGACTAAGTGTGTAAAGGACCCTGGGAATTAGCCTCAAACTTTGTGCAGTGTGATAATGTGCTAAAACACAGTGACACCTTTGCCCCGAAGTATTGGTCCTCTCTCCACAGTGTCTCTTCTCTCCTGGCTGCTATCAAGTCAGCTGAGCTTTAGAAACAATGTTAACCCGTCTCGAACTTCCACTGTAAGAGAATAAACTGTTCGTGTGATCTGGTGGTGACTTTCCTGAGTTCAAATGGACACCTTTGCTCTGCCCTTAAATTGGCCAGAAAGTGGGAGCATTGGCACAGTGCTGACAGTGGTGTGGTTTTCCCCTGCCTGTAACACTGCAGTATCACAGCGCTGATGTGTTTTTCTTTTCAATGCAGTCTCTGAAACGACTGAGCAGGGGCCAGTTCTTTGTGGATGCGCTCTTTCCATTTCTAAGAGTGCTGCGAAATTAACCCAAGTTCAGGTGCATGCTACACCTGCGTGTTCCTCACCAGCCGGCCTGTGGAACTCCTGCCGCCCTTGCCTGTCCAATATGCTGAGACATGGATTGTCATTTTGTCTTGGAAACTTGTTACCCTTTTAAAATCTTTAAACAGAAACACCGCCGGTAATGGTAATGACACCAGGCGGACTGGTTGCCCTGTGGTGGTTGTTGGGAGGGGCTTCTTTTTGGAGCCAGGTCCCCACACTGTGCTGCTCAGCCCCAGTCCCTCCCCCTCTAGGGAAAGCCTGACACTGCCCCCATCGAAACCCCTGACATGCCTTGTTTAAAAAGGTAACCCTACCTTGGTGGAGGTGTTGTTATTTCAAAAGCCTAACATTCATACACGTATTCATGCCTGTTGACTATGCAACATGCTAAGGACGTCCTAACTAAGAAAACCCTTGCGTTCTGAGGCTCACTCTGTGCCTGTGGCCACAAACCCGTGTCCCTGACAATATCCTCTCAGATTGCCCACACTTGCGGGGGGCGCTTTCCACGGCCCCCAAGGAGCCCCGTGGTGCAGCAGAGCCTGGAGCAGACAGGAGGTCACCAAAGGACAAATGTCTTCACGGTATTCCCGGAGACACAGGAGACCAGTCTTGGAGTGGGCGAAGCTCAGATGCAGAGCACTGGGGTGGGGTGAAAAGTATCCCCGGTAAACTGGGGACAGACCGTCAGGAGCTCGCTGGGGAAACTGACGTTTTTTCTCTCCGCTCAGCATGAGTGGCCGGAAAGCTAATTAGATGGCTCAGTAGCCGTTCCTTACTCCTGCAAAGTGGGGATGGTCACTGCGTTAATAAGCTCGGGAAAGTGTGGTGTCGATCGGGTGTCCAGTGCAGGAAAAAAAACTTATTTGCAGGGGATCGTCTTAATTTGTATCCAAATTCTCATAGACTGATGGGAATAATGGAACACCAAAAGCATAATTAGAAATCTCTTCTTCCCATTTCTGGATCCAAATGTCATTCTAATGTGGGGGGCGGGGAGACCTATGAGAAACTGTAGCGGAGGAAAGGCTGGCAGGCAGAGAAATTCAATTTGTGATATGTAACAGGGACGTGAGTCCCCCGTTCCAGACTCAGGCTGGACCTGACTTCCTATGGGCTCCCTGCCCCTCAGGCCCCCAGACTCGGACACGGGGTGGGGTCAGGGTGGGAGGTGCTGCCAGCTGTCCTGAGCCTGGGCTTCTCCACCTTTATTACTGCGTGACCTATTGCAAATAATCAATCAATCAATCTCCATTTATAAATACGCATCCCGTTGGTTCTGTTTCTCTGGACCACTCCAATACACTGCACTCGTTTGCTATTGCTCCACAGCAAACGGCCAGAAACCTGGTGACGTGCAACAACACACAGTTGTCACCTCCCAAAAGCCAGGAGTCCGAACATACCCAGGTCACCTCCCTCAGGGCCTCATCAGACGGCAGTCCGAGTGTCCCACGCACCCACCCCCCCGGGCTGTGGCCGGGTCTTGAGGCCCCACCAGGGAAGCAGCCGCATCCAAGCTCACACGCTGTTGGCGGGAGTCACTTGTTTGCAGCTACAGACCCAGACATGACCGTCCGTTGCCCTTGGGCTGTGGCAGGACCCACCCTCTGTTCCTTGGGCTGCCCTGAGTCCCTGCCACATGGGCCGGCCCCACCCCCATGCCAGCTTCCCCCACACCTGCGAGGGGAGACTCCTCCTCCAGCAAACGGACATTGCAACCTCGTGAAACATCATCACGAACGTGCTATGTCATCACCTGTGTCCTGTTCCATTGTCTAAAGGCAAGTCACAGGTTCTGTCCACACTCCTGGGGAGGGGTTGACACGTGGGTGTGTATGCCAGGCAGTGGGCATCATGGGGTCCACTTTAGAGTCTGTGCACCCCAGAAGTTGTGGGGGGCTCTGTTGGCTGTGAGAGATCCCCACCTGTCTCCACACTGGCGCCCGAAGGAGGAGCAGGACCCACACTAAAGGAGCCGAGCCCCACGTGGACAATGTGTGCAGGGAGAGCCCAAGAGGTGCCTGACCAGCAAGTCTGCACACACCGGGCAAGTGTCTTCTCCCCTCGTGCAGCTGACCTGCGTCCCTTGTCCTGTGAGACTTAGCTTTCGAGGTTTAAATTCGCAGTGAAAATAAAGCTATTGGAACCCTGCTCTATGCCAGGCACTGACTAAAGAGTTTGCATGTACAAACTAACTCATTTCCCAAACCACCTTAAAATGGAGTAAAATACCTCCATGCTAGATGCTCTCATCTGCCACTTCACAGATGAGGCACAGAGAGGTTAAGTGACCTGCCCTGGGTCACCCAGCTTGGTGGCAGTAGAGCCAAGACGAGAACCCAGGTGGTCTGACCCCTGAGGCGGAGTACTTCCCACCTGGGCGTCTGAACCTGAGACCTGAGAACGACACCCTCCCCTGGGGAGCGGGTGGGCGGGGGTGGGGAGTGTGCGCCCGGCTGGTTAAGAAGAGTGGGCTGAGCTGGAGTGTACAGGGGACTCAGCAGAGAGAAAGTACATTTTAAAGAGGCCAGAAGAAAGGAAGTGAAGATGCACTTGAACTTGCCAAGACAGTTCCCCATGGAGAACTGGGAGACAACAAAGAAGCAATAGGAAAGCGACTGGGTTCAGTGTAACTGGAAGGTCCTGCCACCTTGAAGAGACCACCTGTGCACTTGGTCAAGGCCGACGTGACATCGCAAAGCAACCTCTCCGTAAATAACAGGGGCACGGCATCTCTCCTGCGACAGTCCAGGGCTGAAGTTTCGCTGGAGCAGATGACCTGGAACAGGCTTGACACTCTGGTCCGCCTGCGCGTGATGGGGCTTCTCACGTCCTCAGGCAAGTGGTGAGTAATTATCGAAGTGAATCACGAAGTGTCACTGCCCAAGGGAGACTTCGGCTGGAATCCTGTTTGCTGCTGCTGGTGGAAGCCATCCAGACAGATAAAGGGATTATGGGCTAAGGTTCTTTCACAGCCTTTAAGAAACAAGCTCCCGTGTTCTCTCTCCAGGTTCCTCTGGGCTTTGGGACGCCAGCCACTTGTGTGTGGCTGAGTCATAGCCAAGGGGTCTCATATTGCTTGAGACTTATAAACACAAGCTTTGGGTTTAGACACAGCTGAGCTCAAACTGCTTTCCCCACGTGACTGTCTGTGGTGGATACCGGGCCAGTGGTATCCATCGAGGCTGCGGATGCTTGTCAAAACACGAGAAAAACATACACACAGACAACCGAATCCTGTGGGGAAATAGGTACAAAACGGCCACTCCCTCTAGTGGAGAATGACCTGGCCAGATGTGGGTGGGCTCCGCCCGCAGGGCCCCCCTGGCTGCCAGAGATGGGAATAAGTCTACCAAGACATGATCTGCTTGGGGAGGAAAGGTGGCCAATCTCTCAAAGGAGAAGGGCCAGGAGCCTGTTTCTCAATGGGCTTTTATTAGGTTCGTTTACACAGGAATTCAGGTAAAGCTCATTACTCATTGCCAGGAGGTAAGGATCAAACAATAGATAACAAAGAAGTCTGAGGGCTTATTTTGAGTCAAGGTCAGATAGCTAAAGAGCTATAAAGCTTTGAGGAACAAACTTACTTCTTACTTGGACCCTTATCACTTCATTGAGAGCATTTTAAACAAAGCAGGTTTCACAGGATTTTATATATTCTTTCTTAGGCCTGATCACCCGGGGAACCCACCCTTTCCAGCACAGGGCTGCACCACCCTCTGTCATTGTTTCAGGCTTAGGTGGAACAAGGGAACTAAGGCAGCCAAGAGATTAGGAGATTTTCTTGCAGACAATGAGGACTCAGGCTTTGTCAAAGCCGAGGGGCGAGAGTCCATCACCCCCTTTTGCTCTAGCTCCCAAAGTCCTTCCTTGGGGGCCTCCCACGTGATCGTGCCTGTCTTAGGTTGTTCCCCCCTTGGGAATCTTACCTGTCATTGGCTAACCGACCAAGCATTGGGGGCCAGGCAGGGTGAAGTAAAAGGAATGGAAGTGGAGCTCCTGCCAGGGAGATAAGCTTTTGTCTCCTCGGTGGCTTACAGTCCAAGGTCGTTCCCTCAGCCTTAGCCTTGGTGGGGGTTACAGCTTCTGATACCAGGCAGGGCAGTTCCCAACAACTGTCCACGTGTGCCCAGACCTCGCTGGGCCTTGGTTTCCTCCCCGTCAGAGGACCCTGTGCCGAGAGTTCGTGGGAGGTGAGTGAAGTGACACATGTGTCTCAGGATGAACGTAACACAGGATGAGCCTCGCAAGCAAGCAGAGGCCGGCTGCGGCAGGCATGTCGGGAGCATCCAGTTGCACATCGCGCAGGGAATCGAGTGCATGACTCACACTTACAAATTAAGTTGGTGAGGAACGGGAGGCAGATATTGCTTGTTGATGATGGAACTATGAATTGGATATTATTCCCAGCCTAGCACTGAGCTGAGATAGACGCTTGTCTGGCTGAGGTCGAGGAACCGTGTCCGTGTTTTCAGAAGTGGTGTGTCTGGTGCTGAAAGTGGTGCACACTGGGAGGCTGACTCTGCAGACACGCACGGCCAGGCCACGTACAACAACGCAGACGCGCCCCGAGGCAGCCACCAGCCTGGGAGTCCAGCTCTATAGCCATCGGCCCCAAACAGCCAGGATCTGGCCGGTGGCTGCCATTTCTCTCTTTTATTGTGCCCCCACCTCCAACTCAGAACCACCAGAGAAAGACAAACATGGCACCAAACCCATCACACAGGACACCCCGCCTGCAACCTGCCCGCCTCCCGCGCCCGCAGGCCAGCAGCCTCCGATCAGAGCCCGCCTGGAACCTTCTCCTCGACTGTGGAGTCCCCCCACGCCCCCAACTGCCTTGGGCTCTCTGCCAAGCGCAGCCATGGCGGCTGAGCCGCTGCTGCAGCAGAAGCTCTCACACACAGCCTGTCCTCGTCCGGTCTGTCTGTCTGTCCCCACAGGCGGACTCAGTCAGTGGGACCTGCGTGAAGGAAAACGTCCCAGGAGCCTGCAGTGCTGGTTGGAAGTCAAACTCTGTCGGCATACTCTTCCTGAAGTGCTGCATAAGACAAGGACACTTTTATTTGTTAGCCTGCCCATATATTTAAAAATTAGATGTTTAGAAAATTCAGGCAGAGAAAGGACAAGGAAACAGAAACATCCCCGGTCTCATTACCCGTCAGTAACCACACTGAGAGGTGTCTAGGCGATGTGGGTGAACACACACACGTGCACACACACACATTTTCATACGAAAGTGATCACACAATCGTCATTTGAAAGCTCTTTTTTCCCCCAAACCTACGATATGCGTGGACATAGCTTTCCATGTCTGCGAATGTGGAAATACTCCAGTAGTATTCAATCGTATGCATGTATCGCAATGAGTTAAACATCTTCTATGAGTGGGCATGTTCGGGTCATCCGATACTGTGTGAGTGGGGGAAATGCAGCAGTACACACTTGTGTTCACTGTCCAGTTGCTCTGTGAAGATGAAATCTCAGAAGCGGAAAAGTGGGCCCACAGGCACACACATTCAAAACCTCAACATCCAGGGCCAAACCGCCCCCAGGACAGCCTAGGCATGTAGGGACACTGGACGCTGTCTACTGTTTTTAAGTTTACTAACTGGTAAAAGGCAATATCACACTATCAGAATGTGACATTTTGTAACTTTTAATTACTGGTCAGGATAAACATTTACCCACGTGTATCTCCCTCCCCACACACACTTGGGGTTCGTGTGTGAACCACCTGCTCGTGCACTTGGCCGCTTTTCAACTGGGTGTCTTTTCTTGTGGATGTGAAAACTTGGGTGTGTATTAAGATATTAAGCATTTTGTCATATATGTAATTACATTTTGTTTTATTTGTAGTTAGCATGGAAATACCAATTTTTCTCCTTCTGGCTACTGGGCCACAGGGAAGCAACTACGTTCCCATTCCAAGATAACAGAAGGTTGTAACGTTTCGTTTCCCTCTGTGACGCAGGATGCCACCTCCTGCTGAGTTAAATTAGGTCCACAAGTATATCTCGATGAAGGAACATCTACCCTCTTTGCATATTTAGGATGCCTTCTGCTGACTTGTAAATAACAGCTTGTTGAGTACACTATTTTGAAGTTAGCTTTTTTGGTCCAAAATTCTTTAAAATATTTTATTTATTTACCTTTAGACAGAGGGTAAGAGAGGAAGAGAAGGAGAGAAACATCAGTGTGTGGTTGCCTCTCATGCACCCTCTACTGGGGACCTGGCCCACAACCCAGGTATGGGACCTGACTGGGAATCGAACTGGCGACCCTTTGGTTCGCAGGCAGGCACTCCATCCACTAAGCCACACTGGCCAGGGCTTTTGGTCCAAATTCTGCAGACATTTGGTTGCTCCATTTTCTTCTGCAATTTTATGTTGTTGAGAATTTCTAACCAGTCTTCTAATGGTTTTTGCTTGTAAGCCTCCTGTTCCTCTTTATTGGATATTTGTAAGATTCTTTGAGTTTCTTTATAGTTTGAGATTTACAAGATAAACCTCAATATTTATCATTCTCTACTGATTGTCCAGGTCATGGTACTTCCTTAAAGTTCTCTTCTTTTCCATTTTTTTCTATCACTTCATTCTACTTGCTTACCCTCTAACGCAGGGAACTCACTGTCCATGTCCCACCGAAACCCACCAGGTTTGCTCACTCTGAGTCCAAATTCCCCAGAACACAGCCGAGGACCCAGCTCCATGGCCACCCTCTGTTTGGAGGACAGCAGGGTGAAAGGCTAGTGTAAGTGAGGCAAATGAGGGTGGCAGCAAACCCGAGGCTGAGCGTCACGGCAAACACACTTGTGTTTGCCGCTGGGTGAACCACCGGGTCCTTTAGAAAAGGGATGGACATCACGTGTCTACCAGTCTTGGGTCCCATTCATGTGTTTGTTCCTTTCCGTCAGTGTTTGCCCCGCGGGGCCCTTGCCCCTTCACGCGTGTGGGTTGGGTTGCCCCAGCCCCTGGGCAGCTGCCAGGGAAACCGTCTGCCCCGCCGCACCCCACCCCGAGAAGCTGCCTCTGAGCCCAGGAGTGATGGGAGAAGAGGGAGGCCCGGCCTATCCGGTGGGATGGGGCTGCAGACAGCGGCGGTATCGGAAGTGGCCGAGGTGGTGGGTATGGCCCGCACTGCTGGGCGCGGGGCTGGTGCAGGCTGCCACCTCCGGGCTGAGGGTCCCGGGGACACCCCACTGTGTGCGGCCCAGAGCCTGGGTCCAGTAGGACCATTTCCTCCATCATTGGTTTGTTTCTTTGTCTTTTGCTTCTATGTTTCCGCGACTTTCAGCCCTGTCCTGAACGCTACTAACTTGGTCTCCAAAGTATCAGCTCTGATCCCTGCAGCTGCTACTGCATTTTTAAATCCCAGCAGTGAGTGAGACTTCTTTTATCTTCATTATCTGTAGGTAGGCCACCAAATCCATTCTCATTTCGTGCTGTTCTTTTCTTTTGTTTTTATTTTATCTTTTGTTCTCTTTACTCTC
This sequence comes from Tonatia bakeri, assembly GCA_004024845.1. Taxonomy (NCBI): domain Eukaryota; kingdom Metazoa; phylum Chordata; class Mammalia; order Chiroptera; family Phyllostomidae; genus Tonatia; species Tonatia bakeri. Next base: position 20,157 of record PVIA01003619.1, on the reverse strand, counting down.
TAAGAACGTGAAGAAATTCCCTGACATATTTGATTTCCCAAAATAACCACTTTGGGATACTTTGTCCCTCTCTCTGTCATTCTGTCTCTCTCACTTTTAAAAAATAAAATTCAGAAATCTCATGCATTTGGAGGACTTATTATGTGAACAGTTTGTTAAGCACTTAGTGTGTTATCTCTTGTCCTGACCACACAGAGGGAACAGGGATGGTATTTTCTCAGGGAGGCAGAGGGACTCATTAAACCGCCCGAGGTCGCCGCTGACACTCGGGGAAGCAAGGATTCCCCGTCATGCGGATCCAGGCCCTGTGTCCATTTACTGAGCACTTGCTTACCACACCCTCTTGGCAGGCTGCCTGTTGCCTTTCTAACTTTGTTCGTTGACCGGACTGGCGGCAGAACCTTGACCCGGCAGTCACACCGCTTCCGCACGGTGGCCTCCTCTGGGACAGACGCAGTCTCAGTCCTGTCCTCTCCAGCTCCTGGTGTCATGGCTCCGGCTTCTGCATACTCCTCGTTCATTCGCTCCCGGTGGGAGACCTCGCCTGGACTTGCAGTGTGGGCAGCTCTGTGTCCAGGGCGGAAACAGCATGGCTGCAATCTTAGCTCCTTGTCGTCTGAAGAGATACTTTAAAATCCAGACACAGATGCCCGGTTTCGCCACCCCCCCACCACACACTTTCTCTTGGTTGGGTAGCGGAGTGCACTGAGCCCCTGATTGCCCTCGGACCTCAGGGGGCGGGACAGTCTTTGGCGTGCACTCGTTCTTTGCTCTCAGAAGGGTCACTTCCAGAGCCCTGCTGGCTACCAGAGGAGGTCAGTCCTGGCTCCACATCCCCAGCCCAGCCCCAGACCCTGGCAAAGGGCGAACCCCAGGCACACCCCTCAGACCAGGGCAACGGGCTCCCTCCACAACATCGGTGGCGCTCTCTCATGGGGGAGGGCACGCGTCTGCAGATTTAAAAAAATCAAATCCTTTTCATTGGCAGGTTCTTCTGTCCTTTTGATGACATTGGACGGTGCTGGCGCTATGGGTGGGGACAGAGCCAATGAATAGGCCTCTCCTTTAGGAACAGGAAGAGGCCTGACTGTCCCCTGAAGTCCAGAATTGGCACTTCATTTCCGGAAATCGAGGGGGCATCATGAAGTGACTTGTTCACAATGTTTTTAGGTGTTCTCTGCCACTGCTGCTTCTTCTCCTGGTGACAATGACAAAGATTTTGCTCTGGGGACCCACAGGCTCTTCCTCTGGGCCCTGTGGCCCCGGGGGGCTTGGTCTCGTTGCCACGGACAACCAGCCGGCCCAGTGGGCTCCCCTCCACTGGCGTGGGTGAAGGAATCAGCAGGCGGAGCCCAGGCCTTTGCTGCGCCTGCCTGGAGGGGAAATTCTTTCTTCGATGCCCTTGGAGCCATGAGGACCAGTGCCATGGCAGCCCCAGTTCCACAAAGAGGGAAGACTCTAAGTGGCAGTGAGTGACGCAGGACATGGGCAGACACCAGCCCTGAAGACAAGGGCTGGGGGCCTGGAGTCCATGAGGGCTGCAGCAAGTCCACCAGCCCCCCCACCACCACCATGGCCACCAACACGGACCCTTTCACTGAAGCAGTGTGAGCCAATCCTTGCAGCTCCCTGCTCTGCACACTGCCCCGCCCCCTGCCCCTCTGTGGCCCGACCCGAAGCAAGGGCCTCCCGGGTGTTTATTACCACCACGCTCAGACGCCAGCCCTCCCGCCAAGCTCCTGGCGCCTACTAAATAATTTGGATGTTCCTAACACTTGGTCGCAGCATTTCATTTGCCCGAGGAACCTGCCTGAGGGTGTTGTTTCGCTAGGAGTATTACATAAAGCTTTCAACGAGCAAAATTAATATAAAGTTATCTTCTTCCTAGGTGGGAGACTTCCTTCCCCCATCTTCCAAGTAAATGCTAATATCCTCCCAGGCGGAGCATGGTGTGGGGCGGCTCTGAATTACCCCCCATCTCCCGTGGGCACGGAATGTCGGCTCCCGCACACTGGGGGCAGCGAGGAGTAATCTCGACTCTGCCATCTTCCGTTACAAACTCCTGACGATGAGCATTAAAAAAGGTGATTAATGGAGGAGCAGGCAGAGGAGGTTTCAGAAAAAATCTTTTGTTTTATTTTGTGGGTATAACCATAAAAAAATAATGGCTTTCCTTTGGGTTAGGTTTTCTTTTCATTTCTCCAAGAAAGTCCACGTGCATATCTGGACTGACACAGGTAGAGAAGGCACTGTAATTTCCATTTTCGAGTTGATGAAACTGAGACGCATAGGAATGAGCTGAGGATGTGCGACTAGTGTCAGCCTATACCTTCGAGCAGTCTACCTCCGTGGGTTTCATGACAAGCACCTTCTCTGGTTTCTGAGGCAGGGAGGAGGTTTTGGCATGGTGTATTTCAAAAGCAGGTGCAGGAACTGGCCACTGGACATGGACTCGCTTATCCAGGATTCCAGAGGTTTCCGATTGATGTGAGCATTTGGCACAGGACCAGCATTTCAGTTGATGTTACGATTTCATTAATAACTCCTGAAACTAATTAACTTGTAAAGGCTACACACAATATTTCAGAAGAACTTCTGGAAGGTTTAAATCATGATTAAGGCCAGCTTCTCCTTACAGTTATCATTTCAGAAGCAGCAGATTATACCAGGTGGGAGGGACAGGTCTGCTAGATGACACAGCACAACTGCACTTTAATGACGAAGTAGAAATAGCGATGCCATTACAAACGGAGCTCCCGGCCTCAGACCAACGCGCAGGACTCAGTGGGGCGGATGCACGGTCAGGGCCATGGGCTGCAGCTGCGGGCTCCAGTCTCCGCCCCCTGACCTGGGGCAGCCCCAGCTCACCACCCCCGCTGGCAACCTTGGGTATGATGCTTTTTTCTCTAGCCTCTATTTCCTTATTAAGAAACATCTTGGACAAGATGTCCTTAATAATGGTAACAATTTTACAGGGTCGTAAAGATGAAATAAAGTAATATATATAAAACCTCAGTCCTAGGCCTAGTACCACTCAGCACTCACCAAATGTCGCTGTGACTTTAGGGTCATTCTTAGTGCAGCTCCAGCACCGTCAAATCAGCATCACTGTCATCACCAAAAGGCTAAGGTGGGAGGCCGGTTCCCCATCTGCCTGTGACCTCCCACAGTTTGGGGTCCCGACTCCAGCCGTCCAGGCCTTGCTTGTCTCCCATGGAAGGAGGGACATGTTTTGCACACCTCACACATGGGAGTCAGAATAAAATATAACAAGAGGTACAATTTTTTACGCCGATGTTGTGTCTTACGTCATTCAAGCCCAATGAGGCAGTCGCTCCACAAACCACTAACCCGTCAGAGGGTGAGGTGGGTGTTTTCCATTTCACAGGCTTACGTTGTACACCTGAAATTAACATACGGTCAGCCAACTATCCCGAATGTGACACTTACAAACACATAAATATTTTAGCCGTTTTTAATGGCAAGTCTAAATATATTACTTACGATGTTTAAGTTAAAAGAATAAAACAAAGTGTTTAAGTTAAAAGCTGTAATTGCATATCTCGAAAGGATGTAAGTTTTTACTTTCTCCCATTAGAACTCGGGAAAGAAGTTTTGCAACGTGGCATTTTCATGTTACATACAAAAAGACAACCACTGTGTCAGGAACACCAGCAATGTCCCCACTGCAAGTTGATGGCAACTAAAATTCGATCCCCCCGTACCCCCAAAGAAGCATTCAAAATGATTATTCATTGTTTGGTGCATTTTTTGAGACATTAGTGGGCTCATTCATTACATTGCAGAAGAGACCCTCAGAGGAGAACTCGAAGTGGGCGCAACACGTGTGGGGACTCACCAGTGAGAAGAACACAGGTCAGACCAAATCCCGATGACCAGTCCGGGCACATGACCACCGGAACCTCTGCTCCACAGGAGAGTTCCCGTGGACAGGCCATTTCTCTGAGTTCCTGCTGCGACCCTCGTACTTCACACGGCGACCAGGAAATCATGAATGTGCACTGACTATGTGAATGAGTTATTTACTGATACCTTGCTTTATTTTAAAGAAATGCCTAGCCAGGAGTAAGTGGGGCTAAAAAATGACCCAAGGAATCACAGTGGATCATAAACTCCAATTAAACATCAATTAAATATTAATATGATTCTCAATGAAAGAGAGGAGCCCCTTCCGTTCGTTTGGTGGTGGCCTAACAGAGCACTTGGTGGTGTGAGCGAGTATGACATTTATTAGCTGTCACTCATCCTCTTGGAAAACGGGGAAGAGAAAATGAGTTAAACATGGAAGTGTGATAGCGGATGTAGACATAAGGAAGTAATTTCTGGTGACATTGATTTTTTAAAACCTTTGTCAGGGAAACCTGGGTCAGCCCTCCAGTTAAAAAACGGAAGCTAGAACATACGTGTCCCTGTTTATAGTCTCCGGAGATGGCACGGAAACCGTCACAAAGGAGGGTGAGGGACAGACATCAAACTCCAGGCGTTGGAAAGTGACTGGACAGGATAAAGGACCCGGCAGAGCCTAGAAAACGCGACCCTAAGCTGGTGGTGGAAAGAATTCCGAGCTAAGTCAAGCTATGCTACACAGTCCTCAGAGGGCCTGATGGTTAGGGGTGCTTTGATATCTCTGGACAGGGGATAAAGTGGAGGGACTAAATTAAGGGGCGTTCAGCACTGACTGATGTGGCTGAATGGATTGAGGGTCATTGCAAAGTGGAAGTGGCCGGTTCGATTCCTGGTCAGAGCACATGCCTGGGTTCCGGGCCAGGTCCCTGGTTGGGGGTGCGCAAAAGGCAACTGGTGGCTGTTTCTCTCAAGTATCAATGTTTCTCTCCCTCCCTTCCCGTCTCTCTAAAAGTACATAGATTCTTCTTTACAACAAGAAATGAATCAAGGAGCATTTTGGGGCGGAACACTGGGAAAGAGGGAGCTCTGCTGGGAGCGGAGGGCCGGCTGCCTGTGAGTGTTCAGGGCCCTGAGGTGCTCCCTCGACCCTCTGCTCTCACTGGCAGCTACGAGAAGGAGCCTCGCCCTCCAATCAGGAGACTGGGAGACGCTTCCCTGGGACAGATCCCCCAGGGGACAGATCCAGAGATGCTGACATTGGAGGTCCCCTGACTGCTCGGCCAGCTCACCCAGCTGCGGGGCTGGGGCACGCAGAAGGGAGCCTCCTTCCCCATGATGAGAGCTTCCGGTCCCCCAGGCAGCACCCTCTAATGGATAGATTAGGAGACAGCAGAAGAAAGCCCCGGGGGTCATAACCAGCGCTTACAGAGAGGGAAAAGCCACATGGAGGAAACAGAATGAGCAGGCAGAGGAAAACAACAACGAAAACCTATCAGTAATGTCCTTACAGAGATAAGAGACTATAAGGAAACCACAAACAAAGATTGGGACGCTAAAAAAAAGGAATATTCAAAGAGCAGCAACAGAAATTACTGAGAATGAAAAATACAGCAGTAGAGATCCCAAGTCAATAGCAAGTTGTGAATGTAAGTCGAGAAAGTCTCCCAGAAATTGGAACAAAAAGGTGAGGAAATGTAGCGTGGGAGAAACAATCAGAAGGCCACCGCCGTAGGTTTGGTGTTTAAATAATGGGAGTCTCGAAAAGGGAGCAGAGAAAGAGAAGCCATCGCTGACATAATTCAGGAAGATTTCCTGTAACCGGAGGACCTGAGGTCCTGGTTCGGGAGGGTTCACCAAGCACGGAGCGCGATCGCTGAAAACAGGACACACCAGGGTCACATCACGGAGTTTGGGACCTTCAGGGCTAGAAACGATCCGACCGGCTTCTAGGAAGAGAGCAAACAAGGTCCCACACAAGGACCCAAGTCAGGAAGCCTTCAGACTTCTCAGTGGCACCAAAAGTAGCTGAAAGCCAGTGAAGGAAGGAAGATCTTTAAAATTCCCAAGAAGGGGTTTCCTCTCAAGAATTCTATACCCAACCAGTTTCTCAACAAATCATGTGAGAGTGAAATAATTTTCAGGAACACGCAGCCTCAGAAATGTGTTTCTCACACACTCTTTCTCGGGACGCTGGGGGAGGGCGTGTGCCTCACACGGACCACAGGTCGAGGAGGAGGCCGTGGAGACGAAAGGGCAGGTGCACAGAGGGGAGGTGAAGGGACTCCAAGAACGGCAGCGACGAAAGGTCAAGGGCACAGAGGGGCCCAAGCACAGAGGACAGCAGCCCTCCGAATGGCAGCAGGCCTCTGTGCCCGCATCGGCCCTCCGCGGGAAGTGTGGGTGGGTGAGGACATTGCAGCGTCTGAACGTCTCGAGAGAAGACTGCGCCCTGACTGCGCTCGTGTGCTGGGATTCACGGAAGGGGGAGGAAATATGGACTTGAGGGAGAGCTGAGCTAGTGCAGGAAGCGACCAGGAACCTGTGGCTCGCCTGTGACGGTGTTGCACAGTCACAGCACATGAGCACAAACGCTGACCTCCCCAAAGCTGCCGTGGGACTCCGTGATGCCAACACCAGACGGCCAAGAAGCGACACAGCCTGCGTTTGGAGGTGCAGAGGAGAACCCCAACTCATCAGCTGAAGGTGTTGAGACTGGCCACCTCCAGGGAGGGGAGTGGGAGTAGAATGGGGGGGCTGCTGCTTCTAATAAGAAAATCTATATAAGTAATTAACTCTCTAACCTACGCATGTGTGAGAGTTTGATAAAACTAAAAACTAACAGAAAAGAGGGAGAAGGGGAGAGAGGAAGCGGGGAGGGAAGGAGGGAGGGAGGGCGGGAGAGAAAAGGAAGGGGATGGAAAGGACAGGAGGCTCCGAAGCTTCTGTGTTTCAGCAGACAGACGCCCTGGCTGGTTGACCCCCGGCCTCCGCAGATGCGGCACTCTGGGCCAGGCGGCAGCATTTTCAGGATGCAGGACTCGGTCTGTCCCCCATTCTTTGACCCACGTCCCCTTCTTCACGACCCTGATTGGAAGGTTTGGCTCACTCTTGAACCGGCGACAATCATTCATTAACCAGCCGGATAAATTTCATGGGAAAGTTCCTCCAGCCCAGGCCTGGCTGAGACAGACGTGTCCGAGGCGAGGCGGGAACACCAGGGTGGCTTCGCCCGGCTGTCTGTGCATGTGTGGCTCACCAGGGAGCACACGGCTCTGTTCCTGGGATTCACGGTCAGATGACAGGAGAGCATTACAGCTATTTAGAACAGACTTTTGAAGGCAAGCCTCTGGTCTTCCCAAGCCTTCTATGTGTGCAGGTCTGGCTGTGCTGCGGAATCACAGTAAAAGGCCGACGGCCCTCAGTGACGCCGATTGCCTGTATACTCCCTGACTTCAGCGGGAGGTGGCTCAGGCAGGGTGCCTGCCCGCTTTTGTGCCACCCTCCCCTCTGTACTGCATGTGACCCTGTCAGAGTCACTGGCCATCAGTCGACCTTCTCTGTCACTAGGAGGGGCCAAGGGGAGACGGGGAGCGGCCAGAGGACAGGGGGCCACGAGGCCCTCTTGTCTCGCCTTCCGGTTTCAGGGTGGCCATCGGTCTGGACTGTGGATGTCACCTGGCTACACCCTGGTTCCTTAACCCCTGGAACAGGTTCCAGGAGCTGCTCAGAGGTTCCGAGAGGGCCACCTGACACTGTGCAAACCAGGTCCTGGCACGGGGACTGCCATTACCCCACAGACTGCCTCTTCCTTAACTAGCCCTGGTGACTACTGACTGCGCCCCTTTTGTGCAGAGATGACCACTTCAAGCAAGACCTCGTACAGGTCAGATGGGACCCATCACCCGCATTTTTCTGTGCCCAGCACGAGAAGCCCGAGCAGCAGGAGGAATAGGTAGAACAGGAGCCCAGGAGTTCATGACCAGCCCCAGGTCCTCCAGCTGTGAGTGCGCAGGTCATGAGTAGGATCCAGGCATGCAAATCACACGGCTGCCACATGGAGAGAGTTCTCGCCTGGGTGTCTCCACAGAGCCGCTGGATGGGTGGGAGCTCTTCCTCGCACTGAGCTGCCTCACTGACGCCAACCTCTGTCTTGGATGTGATGGCCCCTAGAACGTCTGAACATTGCCCTGCAGGGGTGTGAAGCTGAGACTCCATTGCCATTATTTCCACGCCAAACCCCCTGTTTTCCAACACCAGCACCCATGGGGACATGAGTGTCTTGGGTCATTGGCCAAGGTCCAGTTCAAGGGAATTGGAAGCTTTCTCCTCCCTGCTGGTTGTCCCTTGAATCTGCGGAGCACCAGGTTCTCAGGTCCTCAGACGGCCTCACCGCCCAGCCCTGTGACAGCTTTTGTCACAAGCGTTAATCAGCCTTAGCCTTCTTGGTGCACATGTGTGAGGCCAAATGGGGCGAAGACTGTGGCAACCGCCACACAGAAGCATGTCCGGGGCCCATTCACCTGGGGCCACACCGCCCTTGCTCTGGGAGCAGGTATCACTCTCCTACTTATTTGAATCGACAGAGTGTGTCTCACACGCAACGGATTTCGTGGACTGAACATTGCAGATCCAGGGCTGCAGGCTGCATCTCCTTGTAACTCACTGTGCAGCCTTGGGCAGGTGACCCCAATTCTCCAGGCACGTGTGGAGGGCCTCCTTCTGTGGGCATGGGCTAAGGGCAAGGGAGTTTTGCAGCACTAATGAGCAAAGGTCAGCCTCAATGCAATGCCAGTTAGAACTACATGCCCTTGGAATGGACACCAATTCTGGATGCCACGGAACCCAGGTCTGAGCCCAGTGAGAGCGAGGAGCACGGGTTCCGGGTGAGGAGGGATAGTGTCAATGGGCCAGTTGCTCCATGTTGCTTAGAGTGTCCGGCTGGGCCCCGGGGTCAGGGTGTCTGGGGGCTCGGACTCTGGCTCGGAGCATGTCTCTGTGGGCCATGAATCCGACTCCCAGATGGAGGCAGGGCAGACGGTGCCAGCAGCACAGACGGGTGGGAGGGCTCGGTCCCCTGGAGGAGGAGGAAACTCATATTCCCAGATGGAGAGGTCAAGGCTGTGAGTATTTTTGGTGCCTTTCAGTAGGAGGACAGCGTTATTCCCAGACCTGATTGGCAACCCTGCTTGGCGTGGTGGAACTCACATGCTGGTGAGGGTGCTGGCTGTGTGTCCCCTGATGCTGTGACAGAAATAACAGTCGGGCTCTCTGCTTGTCTCTGACGTGTGACTCAGTGGTGCCGTCTGTAGGAAGCGCGTGAAGGAAGGGTTTGTGGGATAATTTTGGAGCAGAACGCTGAATACAACTCTCTCCTCTTCGACAGGCTGCAGGAAAGAGGGCCATTCAGCCCGTCAGAAGCGCATTGGAGCCCACAGTCCACGTCAACTGGTAAACCCACGAGTGGAGGCGCAACCCTGGTCATTTGGTCTGCCGTCCGTGCATATCGACTTTGAGAAAGGGGCGAGCCATGGAAAAGACACCAAACATTGTCAGTTGGCCTCAGATATTTTTTGTAATTTCCTGGTGGCAGAAACTTACTCAGGAACCACCAAAAACTCTGCTTCCTGGGGCTTCACTGGGAGTTTCAAGCGTTGTAGTGAGAGGGAGCTACACACCCGCCCTCACAAGCACTGAATAAGGCGGACCAGCAGTAAAGCGTGCATAATATCACTTTATCTTTTCTTAATGAAAACACTGCCACCAGCTGGTTAACAAATGATCCTGACTATGTTTTCACTGAGCAAAAAAAGCAAGTCATTTCCCCTTCATTTAAAGAGGGACCGCACTGTCTAATGAAGGTAATTTTTCCCCTTTTCATAAAAATTCATAGCATCTCAGGATGCCTGTCCTTCTTCGGTCATTTGCAGAGTGAAGTGATCTGAGGAAAGAGCCGAGTTTTTCATTCCTGTGTGGGTTCCTGGCACTGGAGCCTTCGACAGGGCGCAGGTGGGACACGGTGGCGGATTTCCCGATTTCAGCCCGGTGCCTCTCACAGCTCGCTTCACGCACCAGGTGCCCTCGCCTCTGGAAAAGTAAGGACAGCCGGGGCTGGGGGCCTGACCACCCCAGCGGAGTCCTCCGGCAGCCCCAGTGCACCGCCACGTGGGGGGTGGCCTTTAGTCCCCACTGCAGCCACACCCAGCTTTACCTCTGCATTTGTGCATGACATGCACTTCAGAGCCTGTCTTAGCTTTAGAGCACCTATAACTGACCTAGGATTTTTCAAGCATGAAGACCCGGAACAACAGAAAAAGAAGGCGAAAAATCAAAACAACTTTATCTGGCAAGCATGAAACAGATCTCCAGGCACCCACCTGACCCAGCTGTGTATTAGGAGAAACGCCATCCTGAGACCCTGTCCAGGAACCCAGGGCAGCTGTGGCACCAGGGCCACGCAGTCCCTGTCACTTTGTGTGGAAACACCCTTCCCCTGGGGAGGGCTGGGAGCCTGTACTGAGTAGGTCACACATGCCGGGGACACCCCGGGCTCTTCCTTGCTGCCAGCAGAGCTGGACCTTTAAAGTCAGGTGGTGCTGGCCCCAGGGAAGGGCAGGGGAAGCGTTGTCCAGAGCGCTCTATGCTGTAGAACCCCCAGGAAAGCCAGCTTCAGATGAGCCCTGCAGGGCGCTGGGTCACCCGTGGGGGCTGGCAGCAGACGAGCTGTATGGGCAGTGGGCAGCAGCCCCTTGGCCACAGCGACCACGGCAGGAGGGTGGAGTGACTTCAGGCATCCGGCGTTGCAGCCTCTCCACCTTGGGAGTGGTTTCTGCTCTGTTCCCCCAGTTTGTTCGATCCGAGGTCAGTCCCTGCAGCTCAAGTACAGTGCTGGGCTGGCGCTGCGGACCCTGGCTCAGCAGGGTGTCGGTGGACAGGCCCAGCTGTTTGGGGACTGCCAAGTTAACCAAAGCTGAACCAGGTATAGTGTTCCCCATACTTATTCCATCACAGAGTCCTTTCTACTGAGCAGGAGCCAGGACCCAGGCCAGGAGAGGATGCCCTGGGAGTGCCCACTGCTTGTCATCCAGTGGGTCCCCTGACTCTCAGCCCGGCAACAGCATGATGGACTGAGAGGTGAGGCCCGCTTCTAAGATCCTGCTTCCAGTGAGGTGCCACCAAACGCATAAGATGCATTCGAGCTGCTCCCCAGGAAGCCCGTGGGGACGGGGAAGCCAGCCCCACTGTGGGGCTGGGAGCCGCTCAGAGAAGGGAGTGACTGTCTGAGGCTCACATAGGGGGCCCACGGCAGGCTGCTCCTCATACCAAGTGAGGGGACAGAGGACAAGGACTCTGGGCAGGGCCTCAGGGCCACCCAGAACCTGCTGGGGACCTTGAGTGCTGTACTTGCCCTCTCTGAACCTCAGTCCTGTGACCTGTGAAATGAAGGAACGGGGTTAGAATAATGTCTTAGAACTTCCTGTTCTAAGGTTTCCCACACCCATAAGTGTGTGCGTGTGTGTGTGTGTGTGTGTGTGTGTGTGTGTGTGTGACAGAGAGAGAGAGAGACAGAGAGAGAGATGGAGAGAGGTGTGTGGTAATTCCCTGGAATCCCTTTCCTTCCAATTAATGAGGACAATGTTAAGGATTTCCTGAATAAAAACATTCATTTCTCCAAAAGGCTTTAATAGGAAAGGGAGAGATCATTAAGATTTTAAAATATGGAGATAAAAATGCTCGAAGGTTCCCAAGCAGCAACATGGAGCTGTAGCGGCACTGGCTGCCCGCGGGGTTCTGTAGAACCTCACACCCAAAGCTGACCTGAAGTCAAGTTCACAGTGCACGGGCATTTATGCAGCCCTAGCTCGTTACCTAAGGGCCACTGTTCCTTTCAGGGTATTAGAAATGACTGACCTATGCACTTGAATTTCATGGTAGAGTTAATGTTAAAATAGGGTGCAAAGCAAACATTTTGAGTTTCCCTTGAACTTTCTTAGTGATCTCAGAAATAAAACATCAAAAACAAGTTTTATTCAGAAATGTCTATTCTAAAATTGTTATCTCAAAAAATTAACATGAGGCTTTTGTAATTTTCTAAAAGGACAATGTGCTTGAAACATCCTTGCTAGGTCATTGCCAACATTTTCTCTTCATACCTAACCAGCTGGATACTGATAGTACCAAGAATGAAGAGAATTCTCAGCATGGGTTTTGACCAGAGAGGGCGATCCATTATTACATGTCCCAGGCCCTCCTCTGGTGGGCGTTGCAGGCCCTCTCCGACCTGCTGGTGTTCCCCGCCAGTTCTCCCAACACCGAAGGACGCACTTGGCTTTCCTGACTCTGCTCAGGTCAGTCCAGGCTGCTAGGGCTTCTCCTTCCCCCTCGCCATCAAATCCTTCATGAAGAGAACCCCCACAGCAAGCATACCCCAACCCTTCCCTGAAGAATGATCTTCCCCAACTGGGCTCTCTCAGCCTCCCATTGATGCTCCCAGGACCTTGGCTCCGGGGATCCAAGCTGGGGCACATCAAGAGCCCCTTACCTGTCTTACCTGTCTTACCTGTGTGTGCTGGGGGCTGAGGTTCTCGCACCCCATGCACCCCACGCCCTGCACGGCACCCACCAGGAGATAGTCACCTCAGCCAGGCAAATCCAGCCCCAGGGCTTCCACCGGTGACCCAGACTCGATCTGGGGGACAGGCCTAGGTGCCAGGCCTGCCTGTCCTGGAGGACTGGCAAGCTGTTCCACATTTATGATACATCTTCCTTTTGGCCTTCCCGCAGTCTCTCCCAGTTTGTGCTGACTCCCTCGGGTTGTGAGGCTCCCGGGGGACACTTCTTACCACTGTATGAAGGGCACTCTGCTGGCGCAGGACAAGTCCAAAGGGGGCCTTCCTAGGCACGCCACCCCCAACCCTGGAGCAGAACCTGGCGGGGCGAAGTGTCTGTAAGACCACTCCGGAAGACAGGACAACTGGATTTTTCCTGCCTCGTCTGACAAAGTTTTATTTCATTCTGTTTTTCCATTGTGAGACTAATGCACGATTAGGAGCTGCTATCGTTTTATTAAGCATGTCTATTAACCTATGTCAGTGTTTTCTCAGCCAGGAGAACAACACAATTTAAGTCCACAGGCTGTGCGGTAACCAGGTAAATAATCGTGACTCAACCGGTCAATCGAACGCTTATTGAACGCGTGTCGGTCGCCGCTGCTGCCCACCCTCTGTGGTCCTGCCCCCTGCCGTCCTCGACTGGAGAGACCTCCGTGGGTGTGTTTTGTTCCAATGCACTGCATGCCAATCTCAAGCACGCATTCAGATGTTGCAAAAATAAAATAAAAAATACACTCAGTGTAGAAACTTGGAAAATAGGACAGAGTACGAACAAAAATAAACCCTACCACCAGAGGACGGTTTCTCCTTTAGCGTTTCAGTTGACTTTCTCCCAGGTTTTTCTTTCTTAAATGTGTGTTTAGAAAACATCTTTATTTGTGCTAGTTTTCTATTCTCATTTTTCCCTTTAACATAGCATAAGCTTTTTCAATTCCATTAAATATTTAATAAAACACATTTAATGTTTGCACAATACCCCATTATGTTATCATACTAGGATTTATTTACCCATTACCCTTTAATGCAAATACCCATTTTTTCACTAAAAATGCACCGGGCGCCACGCTGCATCTGGTGCCGTGTGGGGGTGGGCGTCTCACGCTCCGTGATGTTTTCGCTTCCCGAACTTCGTTCTGTTGAGTATGTTTTCCCCACAGCTCTGATAATTTTATTAGGATATGCTTCTTCAAAGGCCACTGTTGCATTACACAGAATTAACACTTTTTAAGGCCAATTTTTATTTGAAAATTTTCAAATCTACAGGAAAAAAAACTAGAAAGAATAATATAAGAGCATTTTGCTTAGATTCACCAACTGTAAATCTCTCTCCCTCTCTCTTTACACACATTCACACACACTCACACTCACACACACACACACGAGATTTCTTCCTGAGCCCCTACTTTCCTGAAAATAGTTTGCAAGCCTCACAGTATCTCACTCCCACATAAACAATTCAGCCTGCATCTGTAAAATAAGATGACCTTACACAATCACACTACCACACATTTCTCATGCATGAGAAATGTAACATTTACACCATAGAATTGACCAGGACACACCTCACTGGCTCCTCCCCTCTGTCCCGATGGCGCCCTCTGTAGCCCCTTACCTGTGCTGGTTTAGAAGGTTGTTCGTCAGTGCACTTAGTTTCTTTAGCTCAGGGTCCAACTGAGATCAGCATCGCCCCTGGTTGTCTTGTCTCCTTCCTTCCCCCATGCCGTGGACTTCTCGTGGTAGAAACTGCACTGAGTAAAGTTAATTCTCTTCAGGTGTATCATTCTATACGTTCTGACAAACTTACATAGTAATGAAACTACCTCGGTGGAAGTTCCAAGATACAGAGTATTTGTTTCATGCCCCGAAGTTCCCTCCAGCCCTTTTATAACCCACCCCTTCCCTCCTTCTCAGCCCCAAAGCCACTGATCTGATCTCCCCGCCTAAGGTTTTGCATTTTCCAGGAGGTGATGTCAGTGGGCATACCCATTGCCCAGCGGGTTGAATTTGACTTCTTTCAGTCAGCGTGATGCCTTTGGGAGTCACGTGCACTCTGCACATACCAGGAGTTTATTCCTTTTAACCCCTGAGCAGCGTTCCTTCCCAGGGGTGGAACACAATTGTCCGTTCATGCAGGGTAACAGACCACTGAGGTCTGCATGCTGCGGTAGAGGATGCCTGTGGCTGCTGTGAGTGCTGGCATGCGGGTTTCTTCGCTCTCAGTTTCCTTTCAGTGAGTGCATGGGCCTGGCCCCGCCGGGTCCGGTCTGGAATGTGTGTTTAATCTCATGAAAGACCACCAAAGTGCTGCTCCACGTGGCTGCACCCTGTCACACCCCCACGGTGGGGTGAGAGTCCGGTTGCTCTGAGGGGTGAGTCTGCGTTTACTGTTCCGAATGTCGATGTCCGGCTTTTCCAGCACTGGGTTTTTGTTTTTTTTTTTAAAGAATGTTCTTTTTTCCTTGCTTTCTGAACAAGAGGTTACACGAGCAAAGGTTCTGGGAAGAGTAACTCTGGGACACTGACTCAGAACAGTCAGATTTTATGGTGCACACATGCGAAGTGACTGCAGACTTCAGATGCAACACTAACAGCCAAATGAGCCATCCTTTCTAGGTGTTCATTTGCTTTGAGGGTTTGGATAAAAAGGGCATTTAACTGCTAATCTTTCGGTATTAGAATTTAATGTTATGTAACCAAAATTACAAAAATTAACAAGCCTTTATACAACTCTTATTTCTTCAAATTATTTGTACTATTATTCTGGTTTTTATAGAGTAAGAGAAATCTAATATATAGAAAATACTCATTTTTCAGGGCTGTGACACTATAAGGAAAATTTTCTATCCATAGATCCTCTTTGCACGCCACCATTCTCCCGTGGGGACACGGTCATCTCTACCCAAAGGGAGAATTACATGGAAAAATTTAAACCCCCTTTGCTGTCTTTTTCCAGCTGTTTCTCCCCTCTCCTCTACCCGGAAATTTCTTGCTGCTACTCAGTCACAAGTGAATTCTGCGTTCTAATTCAGTGTCCGTGCATGCTCACATGAAAAATCGCAGTTTCAATATACCAAGAGGGAACAAAAGATTTCCTTCCTGCTTCATTGTTTAGCAGATGAAATGCTGGTGCAGTGATTCTGCCGGTCTCCAAAAGCTGGATGGAATTGCAAAGCGCTGTCTCTGCATATCAGCTTCTATGTCCAGACCCTTCTCCTCCTGACGTGTGACCTCGGTGTCTCAAGAATCCAGGCTGGCATCCGCGCCTGAGAACCCACGGCTTCAGTGCTTGTCACCTCCCCCACCAATGCCAGAGCAGTTCTGACAAGGGATGCCCCACACTGGCCACAGTCTTGCAAGGGGCCGGGGCTGGGCTCCCACCGGTGGGAGACTCAGTGAACATGTCTCATGGGGTGGGAGTTATTTGTGCATATGGTGAACGGAAGGGGTCTTTGACCCTTTCTATGACGATTCATTCCGTAAAATTTGCAGGTCCATTTTGTGGCCAAGAAAAGGGATAAAACAAGGACCCAGAGGGGCAGCCTGCTGTCAGGGAGAGCAGGGCCTAGTGGGGAAAGTTACCCATTGCAGCCACTGCAACTCGCACACTGGGGGCTCTGGGGCTAATCACATGGGTGTGCACCCCGGTCCGCCCTCACAAGGTCATCACAACTATTTCTCAGTGAGGAAAGATGACTGACAATGCACTTGATCTTGCTACAAATACAGTAAATCTTATTGCAAGTAAATGAGCCAACAGTCTGCAATGATTAATGGTCTTCATAATCAATAGTCTTCATCCAAGTCCCAAGCTCATCTTCAGCAATCTTGTCATCAGCAATGAATGTATCCCATTTTCCCTTGCAGTTGTTGATTAAGAGCGTTAAACATCTGCTACAATAAAGCAGATCTGTGAGTCCCTCTTTGATGTTAGGATGAACAATGAACTCATTCCCTTTCTCCAAGTGATGGCTGTTAATTTTCCTCCTTGAAGAAAAGCAGTAATTCGACCATGAGTAGGATAGTCTGACCAGTGCTTTGTCCCACCCAAATCAGCTAGTACACATGGATCAGGACAAAAATTTAAGGCCACTCCCCATTTTATTAAAATTTAATAAAAAATAAACAATAAAGCACTGTCTGTGTTATTTGGTGTATCATTTTTATCTCTCTATTTAATGCTTGGTTAGGAATACTTCCAGCTTCAATAACACTCAAATAATGGCAACCAATAGATTAGCTTGGAATTTATTTCACCCACAAGACAACAGTGCAGGAGTTGGCCACCTAGGGCTGGCACAGGTGCCCCAGGATCTAGTCTATTCCACATTTTGGCTCTGGACACCTCTGCCTATGGCTGTCTTCATCATCACCATGCCCGCCACTTCCTGTCACACATGCACCCTGGGATCAAGCAGGAAGGAAACAAAGGAAGTGGGGAGAGGTGAAAGAACATCATCACCACCACTTCTAGCTGCAAGAGAGTCTGGAAATAGGTCTCTTTTAGTGGATCACCTTGTGTCTGCAACCCCATCAGGAAAAGGGTAATAGACACTGGCTAGGCAACAAGGGGGCTTTTATAAACATAGACATCAAGGGACAGGCCACCCAAGGGGCAGAGTTGCTCGATGCACTTAGAGCGTGCAGTGGACTACAGCAGATATAGCAGCAATGCTCACATCCCCTGACCATGGTGTACACACCTGCTGTCACTGCTCTTAGGCACTGGCTATGTCTCGTCGTTGGAGGGCTGCTGGAGTGTGCTGTGGAGGCTACAGGGAGAGAAGGGAAGTGCTTGGGGACTTACACCCCACCCACAGAATCAGCTCTTAACCAACCGTGTAAGTACTTCTCTTCCCAGCTTCCTTCGGGGATTAAGCCAAAATTGCACACCTGGGGCCCGATGCCCACCCTCGCTTGACCTCCTTGTCTCCCTGGCCCCACCTCCCCACTCTCCTAACAGGTTTCGTGCGATCGCTTCTTCCTACGTGACTTTCCCAGACGTCTTTACTGCAGGAGATGTTTCTCGGGGGCCCAGACTAAAACATCAGCTGTCATCATTCCAGCCCCATCAGTACATCCAAACGTACATGTTTCCCCTAGACAATCCTGCAATTGTTTTTTAAAAAACCTCACACATTGTTGAGAATTTCTGTGCCATCTCTGACCTTCAGGTGCTTACCCACAGGTCCCTTTGTTAACAGGCCTTGTGAGCACAGGTCAGTGTAATGGGACCAGCCAACTACAAGGTAAAAGGCTGAGTTATCCTCCGTTTTTTAACCATTTTTTGAGCAAAGGGTGACTTTTAATCAGAATAAAGTGCATTCTCATCATACCATTTGAGAAGGGCACGTTCTTCAGCGAGGCTGCTTGCACGGGCTCCAAGTTCATGTCAATCACACGGGTGAACACAGGCCTCACCAGCTGTGCTCTGTAAAGTGAATTTCCCTGTTCCAGTGACTTCTGAACCCAAGCTTGGTGGAAGACACGAGCAGCTTCGCTTTCTAAGCCTCACTTGCTTGTATCTTCACTCACCGTTCCTCCCCAAAGGACCACCCTCTCTAGATGCAGAAATAGTCTTCTGTTTCCTTTAAAGCTTTCAGGATTGTTTTCAAATATTCCATTATGATATTCATTTTGTGTCATTTATTATTTAGTTTTCTCTAATAGGAGACAATAAGATTTAAGCATATTTGTTTTACAATAATTATAAAATTCTTCTTTGGGATAATTTCTAAGACTACCCAGACCTTCTCGATCAGCGGACACTGCTGACCCCTGGCGATCTGGCTGCTCTTCCAGTGTCCTCTGCTATGTCAAGGCCAATGCTGGAAGCTACAGAAACAAAGGTATGTTGGTCTCGATCTTTGGTGACTCCAGAGGGCTCTGAATGTCGTCATTACCTGGTATAATTTTACTTGTTTCAAGGTTAGTCTTTAACTTCCCTTTTTAAAAGCAAAATGTTTTAAAGTTCCCAATTAAAAATATAATTCTGAAATTGTCATGCTTTAACAGAGCAAATGAAGACTGCCACTAATTCGGCAAGAGCTGAATTTGCAGACTTTTTTGTCATGAGAATTCACTGCAGCTGGAACCAGGCAGAGTTGCATTGTGATAAACAGAATGTTTGAGCCAACCCAGCCGCAGCAGGAAGTCACACTGGCTTGTGCAGGCCAATTTTATTTTCTATAATCAAACACTGGCCCAGGAAGTGACACATTCGCTTGAAAAACAGCTTCCAGTTTAAGATTCTGCACCGAGGACACGTTTTTACTTCCTCCAAATAAACCTCCAATGCCGGGGCAGGGGCAGAGGGAAGCACACAAGGAAATAAATTTGTAATAAAATTATTACACCTCAAAACACCAAATGGAGAACGATGGGAGCTCACAAAAGCCTCCACTTTTCAGCAATTTACGCTATCAGGGGACCCCTCCAAGGCTGACCCCGGCTAAGCTGCACCTTTTTGTGAGCAAACAAAGCGTTTACGGAGCATGCCTCCTCCACTGAGGTGGACTGGCTGGCGGCAGCCGCGGCATTTTCTGAGCTCAAGCCTGGCTCGCCTGTAAGAGGCTCACTGCTCCCAAGACCTCCGCTCCCAGCTCCAGGCGGCGACACATCTCCCTCCCCGCAAGAGGAAATGTGCTGGGGAGAGAGGAGAGAAATACACCCAGGGCTGCACTGCTTGTAAGAAAAACTAAAAACGGAACTCCTTAGGACCCAGCGATTCTGCTTCTGGGGCTGTCTCCTGAGAAACCCGAAACACTAACTGGGAAGATTGTAAACACCTCTAGGTCCACTGCAGTGTTATTTACAATTGCCGAGAGATGGAAGCAGCCCCAGTGCCCATCAGTCAATGAGTGGATAAAAAAAGCTGTGGTACATTTACACCATGGAATACTACTCGGCTGTAAAAAAGAAGGAAATCTTACCCTTCGTGACAGTGTGGGTGGATCTGGACAGTGTTATACTAAGTGAAATAAGCCAGTCAGAGAAAGACAAATACCACGTGATCTCACTCATATGTGAAATCTAATGAACAAAATAAGCTAGCAAACGGAATAGAAAGAGACTCGGAGAGAACAGCCTGGCAGCTGTCAGAGGGGAGGAGGTTGGAAGCCAGATGACAAAGGGGAAGGGATCAAGCAAACAAACAGAAACTCACAGACTCGGACAACAGCAGGGTCATTCTCAGAGGAGAGGGCAGGGGGAGGTGGGCGAGAGGAAAGGGGATAACTGGTGATGGAAGGAGACCTGATTTGGGTTGGGAACACACAATACAGTATACAGATGGTGTGTTATAGAAATGTGCACACTGTCACCCCAATACCTTCCATTAAAAACACAAGGAAATGCTCAGGGGCCAGAGACTTTGATGAACTCCTGACGACCCAAACTGAGGGGCTCCCATCCTCAGAACATGCCCCGGGCAGCTGGGGCCAGGGGGCAGCACATGTCCCAGCAGCCAGCCTGGAGGTCGGAGGTCGGTGGGGAGGCTGCTGGAGGAGGGGGTGAGGATGCTCTGTGTGTGAGGTGGGCCCACTTCTCCACCATCTGTGCTGTGTCTCCCCCAATGCACAAGACTGAGTCTCTCCACCTTAAGGAAATGGAATTGCCACAGGGAAACAGCCAGGTTTCAACACTTACTGAGCACCTACTGTGTGTCAGGCACGTGCTAAGCCCC